>VZTD01006000.1:3095409-3160828 GCA_013397725.1 Rhagologus leucostigma
AAGAAAAAATTAAAAGAAAACCGCCTGGAATCGCCTTTACTAATCTTCGCCTCTCCCAAACGAGCGGCAGCTGCCGAGCGGGGAGAAGGAAAAAGAAGAGGAGAGAAAAAGGAAGAAGAAGAGAGAAGGAGGGAACAGATGGAGAAAGCTCGAGACGAGGAGAAGGCGCCGGGCCCGGCCCGGCCTCCCTTGCCCCGGCCCCGCGAGAGACCCCGGCGGAGGGCGGGAGAAGGAGGAGGCTGATCCAGCCGCCATCCAGCCGCCCCCGGTGCCGGTGCCGGCCGCGCTCCNGAGGGCACGGCTGGGGTGGCTCTGCCTCCCGGAGCCTGTCCGGGTCGTGGCGGCCGGAGCGCGGGCCCCGCGGCTGCAACGCGCGGCTCCCGGGCATCACCGAGGCCCCGGGCCGGGCAGCCGGGACCTGCCGCTCGGTACCGGGCGGGGAGCGGAGCCACTCCGCCTGCGTGCGAGCCTGGGCTCGGGCAGAGCCGCTGGAAGTGTCGCCGCGAACCCGCTGAGCCCAGTAACGTTAGCGGGGTGCGGGGGAACCGCAACCGCGCCCGCCGAAGGGCGAACGGAGCCGGGCCACACAAACCCTTCTGTGCCACGGCCCCGCCACGGCCCCGCAGAGCACGACGCGGTGCAACACTTGGCCTGAGTTTGGAAAGTGTGAAGCAGTCCAAGCATTGCCCCCCGTTATGATTTTCCATCTAGGAATATGTTGGTGAAATAGAGAAAGGTTAAAGTGAAAAGTGGAGGGGAGGACACCCCACAGAGTTAGCGACTGCCACCAGTCACGGCATGGCAGTGGCGGGGAGAGGAATATATTCCCTCAGTGCCCTTCTCCCGGTCACTGCCGCTCTGCCGCCCTGCAGCAGTGTTTGTCCTAGAAATTCAAATTACGCTTCCAACCAGAACTGGGGAGTTGTGGCGTTTGGCTTTTTTTTGTGGGAGAAAAGCACACACACACGTGCTTATTTCTGTATCCGCTCAGATGTAAGCACTACTCGGCAGGGCCTGAGCATCAGGGTAGGCGGGGAGGTCTTCGGAAAGTTCCTCTCAGAAATACTTTACTCTGGCATAGGGACAAAAGGAAGTCTAGCCAAGTAGAGAAAATGAGAGGAAGACGAGCAATCTCTGTCATGCTCAGTTTCTGTTTTCCTCTCTAAGCCACTCTAACCCAAAATTACAACTTTCCCAGTTGGCGAGTTTACAAAAGTTAGTTAGCATTGATGTTTTAATTTCGCTTTAGGACTCTTAAAGGGAATTGACATAACATCCTCCCTCCTCTACCCCCTCTTTACTGTAAGCCTCTAACTTACTCTTCAAGTGACACACACAGCCCTTTTCTTCTTAGTCCTAATTGCAGCTTCACCAGGAAAACCAATGACGTGCTTCAAACTGTAATCCAGAGAGGGAATTATGAGAATCTGCAACTCCTTGGAGACTGCAGTGGGGGGTGAAGAGTTCAAACATGAACCCACAGCAGTGAATAGCAGCTACGGCATTAAGGCTTTCATAATATATGTTGAGAGGTAGCAGGTACATTCTCATTCTATAAAAAGCAAGACCAGTAATCGAGCTTTAGCATCTGTTTATCAGAGCCTAGAAAGTCACACTTTCTGTTAAGTCACTGGCGCACTTGGGGCTATGACATGCTGGTAACTTTTCTCTGTGTTAATAAAGACATTTTGGTACTGCCTTAAAGTCTTGAAAGAGCTGAAAGCCAGCATACTCCTTTCCTTTGTGGCAGAAGAGTCAAAAGCAGACTGAAACTTCCACAATTGCCTTTGTCCCCTCCTGACTTTTCCACAGGGCTCACAACCCCTCTGTAGGGCAGAGAAAGATTTACCTGAACTTTCCTAACTCCAGCCTTGAAGTAAATGGACTCCTTCCTGTACCTTCCACCCTTCTCAGAGACATGTTTCTGTATATCCTGATCTTTTTCTCCTCCCTGCACTGAAGCACCGCCCTTCAGGGTGACTGTTCAAAAAAAAAGGTGTGATGAATGGGGAACAGCAGTATGTACTTCTGGTGCCGCAGAAATCAGCCAGGATGCTGTGGTATTTGACTCTAAGCTGCATGTTACTCAGGAAACCTTCACTGTTTTCCTGCAAAAAATCCAGAAAATCCATAGAAAACAAAAAATCAGAAGCAGTCATGATTATCATAGAGAAGCAGAAAACTCCCCAAACCCAACAACAAAAAACACACCTCTGTGTACAGCTCCCATTATGCTATTTCATGTTTTCTGGCTAAGATGTTGCATCGAACAACTCTCTCTTCCCTTTTCTACTCTTCATGAATTTTATACTGCGTGGACAGAATAACTGCAGGATGAATATTTATGTAACTTGTCATAAAATGTGTCTAGAGCCATGAGAGCTCAAATCAGAGCAAATGCATTGTGAAAGACTGATGAAAAGTCAGTGAGACCCATGAGTTGTGTATTGCTGGCTTTTATGACATACCATGCCCACCTACCTTGGGTCACACAGTTGTTTCCTATAGTTCTCAACTATGTTGTTATATTTGTGTAAGAGTAGCTCGATGCCTTTTTAACATGCCTGTCTTTTCAGGGGAACCAACAGAATATATTCACTAGCTGAGAGACACCCTTCATCACCTTCTCTCTACTTCCATGTAACTGCTAAATGCTAATGTGAAGGCATTGTAAAGGATGGGCTAATAAAATCATGCAATGAATCAAAAAAGGAAAAAAATTTTTTTTCCTCTTCCACTTGTTTACAAATAAGGCATTTAACCTCAGATGTTGAAACAACATTCCCAGAGGGGAAGAACAGCTGGGGTAGTGTTAGAAGTTCAAAGGAATTGCCTCGCACCTCTTCTGTGAATGATGCAATATGTTGCTTTAACCTGATTATTATTCATCATTTCCACAGTGACAGCAGAATTCAACACCCATTTCATAAGAGCCCACATAAAAACAGGCTGCTGTGAAATAAATTATTACTGTCAGCTCTGGCATCCTTGACCATTACTCTGTTCCCTCCTGGCTAGCCCGAGTAGCCAGATGCAGGAGGATACTTGCTGTGACCTTCTTGGGTGGTCACAGGAAGGTCAGCCCAACTAAACGTGGAGCATACTCTAGTGAGTAAGACCTGGCAGCTACAGGTGAGAGCAGGAAGCAAAACAAGAAATCCAGAAGCAGCTGGAAATTGCCAGACCAACACATGAAAGAGAGTAGGTTTAGATTAGATATTAGGAAAAACTCTTTACTGTGAGGGTGGTGAGGCACCGGAACAGGTTGCCCAGAGAAGTTGTGGATGCCCCATCCCTGCAAGTGTTTAAGGCTAGGTTGGATGGAGCTCTGAGCTACCTGGTCTAGTGAAAGGTGTCACTGCCCATGGCAGGGGGGTTGAAACTTCTCATCCGGAAAGCAGTAACAAGACACCTTTTCTTAGAGAAAAAAAGGAGGCATGTAATAAAAAGCATGTGATTCACTTCATTCACGACACCTACGCAGAGGTTTTGGAGTCAAAATAAGGATGACTTTCTCCAGGATGTTGTTCTTGTAAATGAATTAAACATTTTAAGTATCTAAAACTAGTATTAATAAGGGGTGTTGTTTTTGTTGTTACTTTGTGAACAAATACATGGCTACCTTGCACTTCTGCATGAAAACCAGAAAGTGAAGGGGACTAGAAACTATCTCGTTTTCCCTTCATTGTGTTGTCCAAGTGAAAAAAAACCACCAAAATTCACTAGGCACCACATGGAGGACAGAAAATTAAACCCAGCATTTTTGAGAGCTCTTTTACTGAAAGATGGGGCAGGGATTTGTGGTGTGACTCTTTCCCAATGTTAATCCTACAGAAATGGCAGGTTGAATTTTTAATGTCTTCACATCACCTTTGCCCTTCAAGGCAGGGGAGGATGTAGGAGAAGGAGAAATCTGATGTGACAGTTATGATTCTAAAGTAAGAAAACAAATTGTTGTTCTTGAAACACAGTTTGCAATTTTATCAAGCCTGAATAACATTGTTCTGCTGCTCAATATTGTCTCGTTATTTATGACATCCCACTTTATTTATACAAAATTTTCTTTAGAAAAGGCAGTATTCGTTGGAGGCACTCATTACTACAAGTGACCTCTGTGAATGTAGAATACTCTGAATGATGAGTCATAAACATAAACAGTACTGCAAAAGGAATAAATGGTGATAAATAGGAAAAGAGAATTTATAAATAAATTACTTTTTATTGTAGGTCAACAATAAAAATGTCCAGCACCTACATTTTGAAATAGTATTGGGGATGGAGGATAGTGATTAGAGCTATTCACAAAGATATCAGTGGTCCCAAGTTGGTGATGAAAGAATGTATCACCTCAACATGGATGATGAAAAATGGGATTTTATGGGCTTAGGTCCCTTTCATCCTCCCTTTATGTGGGCAAGACTAAGTAAATGCTGGCTAAATGAAGGGCCGAGTATGCTCAACACTTGCCTTTAGCTTGGAGGGAATGGGAGGCTTCATTACAGGAATGTACAGAAAAGAGATATGTATGTGACACAGTAGAGAAACCAAAACCTTTTGGGGGCTGCCCATTGCTGTGTTATGAATTGATGCCTGTTAATCATTTCAGCCAAGCTGCCACCACTGCCAGCTAAATATCAGATCTGCAGGGTTTTCCCTGGCCACATTTTAGCCTGGATTTCTTCCCTTGGCCACTTGGAACAGAACATTTGTAGATATTTGATGACTCTTGAAGTTGAAAACAGAAAATAAAGCAGCTTATAGAATTGATTTAACTGATTAAATCAATAGCCAGCTATTATCTAACTGAATCATTAGCTCACTAATCTCTACTTAATGACACACAGGTATTTTTAGAGAGAGGTTTGCCTCCAAACAAGAGGTTTGCCTCTTGCATTGTTGCTGCAATGATTTAAAATTTGACATGGATTTTCAAGAAGTTCAAATTGTTTATGGCCAACTACATCACAGAGGCGTTTTAATTTCAGCAAAGGCAAGAAACAAGTTTTTTCCAGACCCCAGCATCCTTCAATAATATCAAATTATTTAAGAATTAATGTATCTTGCGAGTTTGCAGGCTCCAAATAATAGCAACAAAAGGAGGTCCGTGAGCGGGCAAGGGTCATGGAGATTCATTCCTGCGGGGGAAGAAGCGTGTTCATACACGGCCTAAACTCGGGCTTGCATCTCCATCTTGTGGCAGAAGGGGGTGGGTGCAAGGAGCAAAAGGAAAACCACACCGTGGCCGAGGGTAACCCGCGGTTTCACAGCCAACCAAGCAGCAGGGAATGCATAAGGAATATCCTCGGCTCGGAAACTGCTGCCACGCCGCTTCTAATCTCACGCCTCATCAATATCCCCTGCCTCATCAATAAAAGAGACTCAAGGAAAATCCTGTCTTGGTACAAAAAACAAAACAACACAAAACCAAAAAACCCCCCGACCAACTAACAAAACCCAAAAACCCCCCACCCCAAACCAACACTGCCCCGCACACCAAAATACTTGTTTCTAAAATCTCAGCACAACTGCATTCCAAAGACTTTCACTTGGTGCAGAAAGTGTCTCCATCCCAGCGCTGTGCCAACCAGAAATGTGCTTGCCATACTTTAGGAACACCATCCTCTACTCAATCCCTTTTTAGCAGGGGAAACCTGAACTTAATTTTGCTAATTTCATGGACTGCTGGTAAGTTTTGGGTCAGGTCTGGAAGTAAAAACCAAGCAAAAAAACCCCCCCAACAAAACATAAAACCAAAAAAACCACCAACAAACCCAGAAAGAACTGGCAGAAAAGCTGTTGGCACGCTGCTGCCCTGGCAGTCCCAAAATGCTCATTCGTTGCAGGTGTCTGATTTGTAGCTTGCACATTTAAATACACCCACTGCACGGGTTGTTTCACCTCTGAGACAGACACATTTCAGTGTGGTTAGTACTTAGGCTGGGTGATGGATGTGGTCCACAAACTCGGAGCAGGGAAGAGCTGCGCGTTTTGTTCTGAAAATTATAGTTGTGTGTTTTACCCAACATCAGTGTCTGAGACATTTTATAAAGAACACAGAAAAACAGAAACCAGTTGTAATATGGAGACATGGAAAGATCAGAGTGCCAAAAATTGTAACAAGCCTACAGCAGAATAATAAGACTTCACTAGAAACCCTGTGAGAATAATGATGAGCTTTACAAGCAAATAGGAAATGTTTATCCCCTCTTTCTCTCCCCATCTCAGCCCCTACCTCAGGCTGTGAGTCAACCTTAGCAATTAAACTGTTACAGAACAATAGTTGTAAAAGAAGAGAGAACACCGTTTCTACCCTATACCGCAGTGAACTACACTGTCCTAAAAATTATGCTTGGTGAAACCTGCACACATTTTTAAAACCAGGCAGATCCAGGCAGCAGCTGGCAGGACTGCCAGCTTAAAGATATGTAGGATCTCCATGGGACACGATGAGTGTGGCAGCCTGTGCTGCTGTTCAGACACACTTCTGAGAATATTAATGGGATGGATATGCTATTCAAAAACCCTCAGAAATTTCAGTCTGTGTTTCCTGGCCTAGAAAATCAGCATCATCCAGCCTCTGTGTCTGGTGCAGTCCAGGAACCCTGATTTAGATGGATTGAGACCCCACTAGAATCTGTCTGTGTATGGGGCAGTGTTGTGTGAGCTCAGCTAACAGATGGTAATGAGGCAGCCTTAGCCAGAAGTGAAGATTTGGCTTAAGTCAGCTGAAAAGAGAATCCAAGCTCTTGAATCTGGGCTGGACTTTGTGAAAAGGTTGCAACACCGCCCGATGTGTTTGGGGTGCTGCTATTTCTAGAGTTCCAGTCACTCCAGGCAACTGTCAGAAAGCAGGGAAGAGTTTCCAGCATTCCTCAGGGAGATAAATGAGGTAAGAGTAATAAAAATGGGAGGACAATAAATAGGGGGGTTTTGCTATCATATTTTGGTAAAGGAAATCTCTCCAATATTACACATCAGAAAAGGTTCATCTTTCAGTGACCAGCTACACATGACAGGCGAGGTTATATTTTTTTCCCCCTGAAATATAATTTTTTATGTTTATGAGCCTAATCTTGCATCCTGTTTCAGGAACAGCTGGCAGCTATGTCCCCACTGCTGCCTGCCCAGGGCATGGCTGGCAGCAAAAGCAACACAAGGCAGTAGGGGCCAGCTGCTCAGAGCAGTCAAGATTTTTTGCTCTTCAGTAACTTTCTGTTTCTCGGTGCCTCTCTGCACCACAGACGTAATAGCAATTTTGCAGTGAGGGAAATACATCCACACAACAAAGACTTTTGCCATGATTGTTGCAAGTTAACTTGGTGGCCTCAAAGATGAAGTAGCAGCTGTCAAATTACAGTCAGAGTCATTCACCCCCTTTGAAGTGTAACCAGGAGGAAGAAGTACTTGCACAAAATATTGTGAAGTCTTACCCACAGTGGATCGTGGCTATGAGCACTGATTCGTTTGTCAGAAAACTTGCTTTTTATTGGCTTTGAACATTGCAAAAGGTGCAATATAAGTAGAAGTTGCCTCTGAAGAGCCAAGCCAGAGAGGTAACTGAAATCACATCCCTTATTGGAGGGTAAAATGAAGCATGATCAACAGGAGAGAAATGCGTAGGCTGGGACTAAATAAAACTTCTCTACATTTGGCATTTTGTTGCCTTGACAATACAAGTCTGTGTAAATAACAAAAAAGAAGTCTCTGAGTACCAGACTGGATGGAGCCACATCTGATGCTGGGAAAGGATCCTGCCCATTAATTTACATGAGCAGAGAAGCCTGCATGACAAGATTTAGGCACTGGAGACAAACCGCTCAGGAGGGAATTTGCACTTAGGCTCCATGGTGGAAACATAAAACACTTGCATTAAATCTGACCCTGCTTTAGGAATTTTTGTTCTATGAAGAGTTTGTCATTGCCCACAAGGAGGGCAAAAGTCATCCTTCATGGTAAAGCTCTGAGGCCATATTGTGGCCACCCAGCTGCTCTGTAGAGGATAAGAAGGAAGATCTTGTATCAGCTGTTATTGCCCCACAAGTTGGTTTTAATGACATTTTTAATTTATGAGGCCTTTACCAAGTGTGTAAAATAATCACTTTGAGAGTGAATGGCATTTTACAAGTTGATTTACTGCAGAAGTCAGCATCCCAGATGAAGCCAGCTCAAACGGCCTTCAGAAAGCAACCTGTAACAAAACCACTGATTACATGTTCTGCTTGGAAACTGTGCATCCTGGAGCCAAGAAAAATTCAGTCACTCCACATTTTGTGAATCTTATTTTTTCCAGGTTTTACAGGGCTGCTTCACTGCCTGGAAAGCTAGTGCCAAGGAGAGATCTAGAGCTCAGCAGAGTCTCAGCAGGAAAAAAAAAAAAAGGAGTTTTTATCAGGAGAAATTTTTTTTTTTGGTAACATGTTAGCACACACCATTTTGGCTGAAGATCTATTATTTCAAGTCTGACATTGCCCCACCACAGGCTCATGGACATTCCAGCCAGATGATGCCTGCTCCTATCCTCTTCTTTAACTCAAAGTCCAGGATCTGTTTTGGCTGCATCATGATAGTGAACCCCAATGAAAATCCTAGGATCTGTGATGTGGTATGTTTCCAGCTGAATCAAAGAAATAGCAGTTGTGCTGTTTGAGGCATGGCCATAAGCTCACTTGTGAGCTTATGTACTCACAAGTACTGTGTTCAGTGCTGCTTCATGGAAGGTTAATCTAAATGAAGAGAAGTGCAGAAAAGAACCAGTACGATCAAACGGAGAGGAGAAAATTCAGTTTGATGTTGGAAAATGAAGGCTGGAAACAGATATGATTGTTTACTGCTACGATATAATAAACACCAGAGAGAGGAGAGAGTTGTAATTTATGGAACAACATTAACAAATCTCAAACTGGCATATGTGGCTTGTGAATAACTTTAGAGTGGAAATAAAAAAATATTTAAAACCTAACCACGTTCTGGAGTAGCCTTGTGTATGGAGGAATAAAGGCCAGAAACCTAACTAGGCTGAAGGTGGATTATATGATGGGAACCTTGCTGCAGTAGGAAGCAGTTCTGGAGACCCAGCAGATTTTTTCCCATCTGTGGTTCAAGAGGAGGCCTGATAGGGAAGACACACGATATGGCAAATTTAGGTCACACTGTTTTACAGGAATTGAGTTTCCAAATTTAATTTTTTTTTGAGTTTGGGACTTTCCCTTTTTCAGCAGAAGAAGAGTTACTCATGGGAAGCAGACACATTCCACAAACACACTCATTTAGTCAAGAAGATGTTTCCCACTGAGAAGTCATTCATCTGGAAATTTTCAAGTAGCCCCTGCACTAACATCTGCTTGGATGTAAACCCCTTGGGCAATGGCCTCCTCTCCTTGTTCCTTCAGTGTCAAACACCCTTGGCAAGACAGACAAATAAAGAATGACCAGGCGAGGGAAGCAGAGAGTCCATCCAGCTTCTGCCATCTCTCCTTTCCATGGGCTGTCTGTGAGAGGAGAGGGCAGGGAGTGACTGTGATGCGCTCAGACAAGAGCTGGGTTGGAGCAGGGAATGCTGCGAAGATGTAAACCATACGATGAACCCGACCGCAGAAAACTCCAACATAACTTTGCAAGGCACAAGCTCTTAGTGAAATAAAGCTAATGAAAGGGTAAAATAATAAATAACAGCGAATTATTGCTTTCAATAAACTAGCCAAGTGTTGTGTTGGATGAAACAGGAGGCATCTCAGGAGCCCAGGCCATAGTAAAAATCATGTAATTATTTGAAAAATTATTTGAAAAATAATAAAAGAGGAGAAAAAATGGGATTGAAAAAATTGGGCTTTTTTTCAATGATTCCATTACAAAATTGTTCTATTTAAGAAGAATTCAAGTGTTATCCACTGCAGCAGAACCCTTCTGTCCTACCTGCCTGTTCTCTCATCCTGTGAGTCACAGAACTCTGTATATCTTTTGCATGTGGAATAACAAATTTTCTTCCTGGAGAAGATGAATCCTTTGTCAGGTGTTCCGAATTTTTGCCACCTACAAGTCTCTTGAGAAATGCTGTTCAACAAGCTTGAGTTAGAGGAGAATTCAGCTCAGCTCTTTTACAAAGCTTTTTAAAAGCTTGATTATCAGCAAGATGTGCAGGGGGTGCTCAGCCACATTCATTTAATGATTTCACACTGCCCAGAGCTCAGGAATTCTGAGTACAGTGCATAATTTTGGTTTGTACCCCAGCTCCTTTGCAATGTCAGCTAGTCAAAAAACCAAAAAAGCATGCCCGCATGCACAGGCACACACACAGCGTGCTTCGTGCTGCAGAAAGAAAGGATTCTCCATGCCTGGCAGTTTCTGTGGGGAAGCAGTGGAGACAGCAGCTCTCCTCCAGTGTGTCCTTGCTTGTCACAGCCTGGCCAAACAAAAAAGAACGTGCACAGATCTCGCTCAGACATGATTGATTGCTCTGATTTACCCTTGTGGGTTTTGTTGTGTTTCGGTTTTTTTGTTTGTTTGGGTTTTGGTTTATGGTTTTGGGTTTTTTTTTCCCACAGCCTTCTTTTTCTGCTGTAGCTGCCAGCTGACCAACTGATTTAGTGTCTTTGCTGGCTCAGAGGCTGTAAGGTCATTTTTAGTGTATCGCTCCCACACAGCGCCTAATGATTTGGAGTCACAGCACCCTTGCCTATAAAAGGGAACATAAAGCAGTGGGAATCACTGCCACTTGCTGTGCCTGTCCTGAGTGGAAACAGGATAATCTCCATTAACAGATAATTGTGTTTACGTTTCACAGCCCATAGGGGTATTAGGGATCATACAGGCACCAGACAAGGTCAACGAAAACAGCATAGTTTGGAATAAATGAAACAATTTGAAAGCCCAGTTTCCTTGAGCAGTTGTATTGACCATGACAGGAATGGAGCACAATCCCCATTTCCCAGTGAAGGTACAGACGGATCCTGCAGTGCCCTTCCAGCAAGTCCCCCATATGGTTCTTTTGCAATTTTTCCTCCCAGAAGTATGAATTCAGGTACCCTGTAGATGTGTATAACACAGCAGCTCTGGCACTGGGAATGCTAAATCAACAGTGAAAAGCCAACACAGAGGTACATAACAGCACAGGATCACAGCGTTGATGTGCACTACTCATCCTGTGTGAGGACTTCACTGTGCGCTCACCCTCTTGGGATCTGTCTTCATGAATCCCATTAGAGTAGGGTCAGGTTTCAGAAGAGGAGAGAGCAGCAACAAGGTGATTTTCATGGCCTGTGTCCTGCTGTGAGTACTTGCTAATAATTGCTTTTATTACAGAACACAGCACACAATGGCACATCTCATCTATCCAGCCTCATGGGTTTGCCCAGTCCATACTCTATTCTCTCCCTACCCAAACAACTTCTTCCTTTCCCACTATTCAAAGTGGTGTGTCACTCCTCACTATCAGCACAGGGGTCTCAGAGAAAGTTTACAGGTCACTGCCAATAGACTGAAGACATTTTCACCTGTCCAGAAGTACAAAGTAGAGGTTTGGAGTTTTCCCTTGCAGCAACCAAGCTGATCTCTGCTGTCAATTGCTTTTTACAGAGGTCGGCAATGGACAGAAACACCCATCAGGAACTGAAAGCAAACCCTCTCCTGAGGAGAGCAGCACCAGGGCTCTGCCCGCCAGCTCAGGGCCGCAGGAAGGAAATCCCCTTTTTCAAGCCACCCTGATTCATGGCAGCCAAATTAATGATGTGAAGGCTAACATGTCCCAGGATAACTCCAGTTAAATGCATTTGTGTTTAAGGAGCTCACAAGACAGCAGCAGAGGGACTGGAGAAAGGTACTGAGCTGAAAAACAGGCTGTGTATGCTGTGGGGGAGGAAAGGAAGGTGCAACATGGAAGCAGAGAAAGTAAGGTGTTGCCAAGCCCAAGAGGTACTGAATGACAAAATTTCCTCCTGTTGCCTACAATGAACGCCCAAATGCTTCAGCAGTGCTGAAATACTTCACAAGCACTTGTCAGTGGTTTAGACATGTTGAATCATAGGTTAACCAATTAATTGATGAGTACAAGTAGGACCCCTGACCTTCCTAAGGACTAGGGTGCTTGTTCACACTATCACTGCTGCCCCATCAGACTGTTGCTACAGTTAAGCCAATAAAACCACCTCAGTTTTTCAGTCAGCTTCATAATTCATATTCAGACATAGTCCTGAGTGTCTTGTAAGCACCTGAATTTTCTTCTCCTGTTTAATAGTAGATATGAAGCTGTCTAATCTTGAAATCCAGACAGAACTGATATGTTCTTCAACTGCCTGATGATTTTGCTTGGATTTGCTTTTTCTTTTTTACTCTTCTGTTTAGCTGATCTTCAAACTGCTGTGACTTACTGACTTTCTTGTGGCATAAATTTGTACAACACCCCCAAATTCTGCAGCAAAAGAACACTGTTTAATCTGCATCGCTCAGAACTGAGGAGGAGCTGTAATGAGGGCTGTCTGTACACCTTTAACTTGACCCCGAATGCAGATGCATCATTATACAGTCCTTAATGACATAATTACACGGTATTTTTTTCAGAGAACCCCTTGGCAATTTAACACATGAGGAGTGTTTTCATCTTTGCTGCTCATCCTGAGCCTTGTGCTGGACAATCAGGCTGGCATATTTCCTGCAGAAGATTCAGTCAGAGGAGCAAAAGGGACCAACCCCTCTGTTCATCCCACCCCAGCCCTTGCCCTAACCACAGTCACTACTGAATCCAGTCATTTGTTTCTGCCGGAGTCTGGAGAGCCTCAGAGACATTAAGTTCCTATGGTTGTTGGCTGAGGAAGGGAAAGAGGCAATTTTCATGCCCTCCTGCAGGATTGATAGGCCTGTAGGCTCACACCAGTGTCTCCCTTTAAAATCCCTGTCCATACCCCAGGTGTCCTTGGCTCTGCGGTACTGGAAACAACTGCTTTTTTCCTGGTACTCATTCCCATGTTCATGCTGGCCATTTATAATTATTCTGTTTCCTTGCCTATGATTTTTTTTTAAATCTTTCCGTTCCCTGGGGCAGAGCACTGGCTTTGTGAATGCTGGAGAGCAACTAGTAGCAGCGTGAGAAATTGAATTCCTCTTAAAAAAAAATTAGATTTCTAAGTGAGACATCCTGTCCTGGAACAACAGAAAAAAAAGAAAGCCAAACAGAGGAACAAGAAAAGTTTTTTCCTTTTAACAAAAGGGTAAAGCTGGAGTGCATAATAAGGTGGTTCCTTTCCAAAATCAGGAGTGGGGCTGGAGCATCCAGGGACCTTCAGAACACTCACTTTGGGATAAAACTCTCCTTCTGTGGACTACAAAAGGGATAGTGACTCTGCAGAGCCAAGAGGTCCAGTCTCATGGTATCCTGGGAGGGGAAAAGAAATTAAAGATTGCATAATATGCAGATTACCATTAATCTGACCTGTGCAAAGGACAGAGATCTTGTCATCCCCCAATGTTCAGGCAGCCCTTCAGACTGTATGCTGTTACAGTCTCCTATTTAAACACATAAATTGTATTGTTAATAAAATGCACAAGGGGTTGTATCAGGTCATGATTATAGCTTGGGTTAGCTGATGAAGAGATTAAATGGTCAAAGAGATCTCTTTCTCCTTATGTGTACTGCCTTGACTGGCTTAGTATCCAGATGAAAATTCAGGAACATCCACTTCTTGTACCTTGGGGATGGGAAAAAGGGAATGTTGTGATGGTTTTGCAGAGAAGCAGACAGTGGGTTTGCAGGGAAGAAGAGAAGGTAATACTGGCCCCCAAACTGGCTTAAAGTCTAACAAAGGCAAGTGGAGAGAGCTCGGCAAAGTGCTGGAAGGAAGAATATTCCTGGTATTTGTTACCAAATCAGGTGGGATGCTTTGGTGACACACATCTGAAAACAGGCCCCCAATAGCTTTGAAACAGATCTGCTGAGCACTGACGAGAGGTTGGCCATGCAGACTCCCAGCGGGTTGCCTGCCTTGAGAACACAGGTGGATGCAGTGGCTCTCCAGCATCACCGCTGCCAGGAGATGAGGAGGAAAACCTCTTTTAGGTGCCCTTTTCTCATTTTACTAGTCACGTGTGCTGTAATAATGCAGATCTTGTGTCCTGCTATCCTGAAGGCAGTAGATGGTGCTATTGATAGCACTATTAGTGCGTATGTTAATCAAGTAAAAGTATCCCTGGATGAACAACGTTAAATGCTTGTGTTTTCCTCATAGCCATCATCTCAAGGAACCTCAAGGCACTTGCAAAAATTTAAAACCTGCATTTTTATGTCAATTCATGTTCAACCTCAGTGCAGCCACTCTTGTGTGTGCCCACAGAGCCCTGCTCTAGAGAGAAGACAGAAGATAGCAGACTGATGGTAAGTGGCAAAGAGCCTTGTTACTCCAAGTCCCACTGAGGCTTGAAAGATAATTTCAGGAAGAAGGATGCGAACAGCGAGGCTGGAATCTAGCAGGGCTGATATAAATCAAACTCATCTCTCAGTTTTACAAGAGAGCCCTTAACAACTTGAGGTCAGGTTGTCATCTCTATTATGTCTTGGGAAGAGCTGTTCTCAGAAGCCAGCACTGATTACCCTGTTGGCACATGGTAGCTACTCTGCTGCTTCTCAGAACGGGGACTTGTGATCTTGGTCCCATTGCAATAATTGACTGTTATTAGTCTCGAAGTAGCAGATTAGGCAAAAGCCATGGTTCCCAGGGGGGCAGAGATGGTGCAAAGACACAGCTCTTGCTGGTAACAATTTACAAAGGCAACTGCTCCACCCTGAGAAATTAAATTACATCAGCAGTATCACAAAGTTGAAAACACTGATTTCTGACTCCAGATCAGTCATATTTCCAGGAACAACCTAAACTCCTTTTGCACCCTGTACAAAGTTGTCATTACAGTCACAGTCCATGCATCTTAGCGGAGATGCTAACACGGGAATGGGCCAAGATACACAGCGAAGTGTCCCCAAGGATGCTGAACTGGCCGACTCAGCAAGACACTCAGCAGTGTGCTTTGTGTTACCAGGCTTTATGGAAAACATCTGAGGCCTCATAAAACCAAGAGTCAAATTTCTATAGCTGAAAGTGTCAGTGCTCATAGGAAAGACAGCTCCTTATCTCTGAAAAAGATGCTCAGAGCCAAGACGAGTTTAAATTTTTCTATGTATCTTAAGTCTTCTGTATTGTAAAATCGATGTTTCAGGCTGTATACAGCCCTTTTCCAAATGCATACAAACACACACATCCAGCTCTGCAAAACACATACCAAACATGAGAACATCAGTCTGGTCCAGCTCCTGGTCAACCTTAAAATCTCCAGTATTTTCTATCGTTTTCCTTTGTCAACAGCAATTCTTTACATTGATCTTTGAACATGCACACTTTTGTACTCTGTAGCTATCTCAGAGAAGATTTAAATAGCAGCAGATTGTGTTTCAAGCCTTTCACACTGATGGAAATTAAAGGTCCATTTCCCAAAGCTTTTAAATACTTGCTTCACTTTGGGCATATGAGCAATGCTGTTCAGCAAAGGGATAGTTCCCGTGTTTTGCTGTGCTGCTGCACAACAGTTGGATGGCAATATGAATTGCTCAAGTGATATTCATGAGATTACACGTCTTCTTAAAAAAATAAGCCTGCATGAGGAATATTACTTGGCAACATATTTTAGGAAGGGAAAGTGGACCTGGTGACAAAGAACACACAAGACCCTGAGGAACAGAGTGTGTTTTGTCTCACTCTTTACAGGTTAGACCACCCTTAAGTAATCCAAGACTCTGAGACCTGGAAAACTGGAGCAAGGAAGACTCAGCTGTGGTGGAATAGGATCAGGTTACAGGATATTTAAAAAAATTGAACATATTTTAATTCCATGGGCTCTGATGGGATGTACCCACCCAGGTAGTATGACAGTGGGGCCATTCTTGGTGATATTTGGAAGGCTGTGTTCCTTGGAGGAGGTTCCTGAGGATGGGAAGAAAGAAACGGCCTCTTCTGTCTTCAAGAAGGGCAAGAAAGAGGATCTGGGGAAGTACAAGCTAGTATCCCTCACTTTGATCCCTGGGAAAGTGATGAAGAAATCTAAACACACAGAGGGTGAGATGATGGAGTAGTCAGCATGGATTTTGAAGGGACAAGCATGCCTGACCAACCCGATACTGAAGAGATGGCTGGTGAGGGGAGAGCTGAGGATGTTGTTTATTTGTTCTGTGGACTGTAGTAGGCTTTGACTTCTGTTTCCCACAAACCCTCATAGAGAAACTGAAGAAGTACAAGTTAGGCAGTCGATGGAAATCGGTCTGAACTGCCAGACTCAAGAGTCATGATCAAAAAACCCAGTTGTGGCCTGAAGCCCAGCTGGAAGCCATTCACTGGTGGTGCGCTCCAGCAGAGGATGCTGAGGTCAGTTCTGTTAAACATCTTCATTAACGATTTTGATGACAGTGCAGAGTCCACCCGCAGCAAGTTTGCTGATGACACAAAACTGAGAGGAGTGGCTGATACTCAGGAGGGTTGTGCTGCCATCCAGAGGGACCTCAACAGGAAGGAGAAATGGGCAGTTCATGCAGTTCAACAAGGCACAATGCAGACTTCTACATCTGGGAAGAAACAGATCTACACATCAGTACCTGGTGGGGGCCAAGTGTTTGTAAAGCAGCTGTACAGCAAGGGACATGGCGATCCTGGTGGACACCAAGTTATCACTGTGCCCTTGCAACAAGGAAGCCCACCAACTTCTTCAGGGGAAATTACAAGGAGCATTGCCAGCAGGCTGTGATACTTCCTCTAGCACTGGTGAGACACATATGGAGTGCTTCTGGGCTCCCCATACTAGGAACATATGGATTTACTGGAGTGAAATGAGGGGATGGGCCAGAAGATGATGAAGGGAATGGAGCGTCTGTCATACAAGGAGAAACTGAGAGCTAGGACTGTACAACCTCAAAAAGAGACAGCTGAGGGAGGAGCTCATCAGTGTGTAAAAATACCTGATATGGGGGGAAGGGATAGAGAAGATGAAGCCCAACTCTTCTCAGTGCTATCCAGACAAGAGGCAATGGGCACAAATGGAAGTACATAAAATCCCGTTTAACCATAGACATACTCTTTTTCCCCCTTCCTGTGAGACTGGTCAAACACTGGCACAGGTTCCCCAGAGAGGCTGTGACCTCTCATCATTGCTCATACTCGAAACACAACTGGACATGGCCTTGAGAAACTTGCTCTAGCTGACTCTGCTCTGAGCTTGGGGGTTGTCCTCAACAGATAGTCCAGCAGCAGCTGCCACAGATCTCATGCTAAATTCAGATTTACATTAAGATTTTTCATCTTACTTTTCCTGGTAAAATATAACTTATTAAAGTATAGCAGTGTAGCTGCCTTATTCAGGTCAACCATGAAATAATGCTCATTGCAATATACTCAAGCTGAAGGCACTAACAGCCAATTATCCTACAAGTGGTGCTTTTTTCAGAGCTAATCTTTTGGTCTTTACTGTGTCTTTCCCAAACCTGCCAATGCTACTGTGTTTACATTAGAATCTAAATGGACAGTACCGGTTCAAGTTTAAAATGTCTAAAGAAAAGATACAATGGAGTTACACCCACTTTCCTTTCTCTTTTTTATCTTCTGCCTGCAAGGTTACAGGAACACTAAAAACACCCGGTCTCCTGCAAAACTCCTTTCTGTTGCCAACTGCAGTAAGTATGGGCTGCTCCATAGCTTCCTCTTTTGTCACAAAAGCAACAAATGCATTTTAAACTTGCAGCAAACGCCGGTGAAACTCCTGGAATACTTACGGTTTTTCTAGTGCAGGCCAAGTCATATTAGCACCAAGATGTTGGGAAGCCTGAAACACTCTTAGAAATGTTGACCCTGTAGGTGAATCAAAGACCGAGTTCTCCAGGTCTGACTGATTGTCAGTCTTCTGCAGACCAAAGAGATTCACTGGCCTCCCTCCCCATCCAGGGGAAGCATTAAAATGATCAAGTAACCCAGAACAGCAGGAAAGAAAAAAGGGAAGGTTGCTGTGGAAAAGAACCAAGTATTAGTATTTGACAGACTTTAATGACTACCATCAAACTCATTTCAGCCATATTCCAGTCACGCCAGTTCAGTTCAGACCTTAATTCTAGCATCTTACTGGTTTAGTGGTGGACTTGGAAATACTAGGTTTATAGTTGGACTCTATGATCTTCAGGGTCTTTTTCAACCTCGATGGCTCCCTGATCTGTAGTATAATAAGGGCACGCATATATTATTGTCAGTGCTAAAGTTTGCAGCAGCAGAAGCATCAAACTAGTATTTGGGCAAGCCCTGCATTAGCAACAAATTACCTCAATCAATATTTACTTCTCCAAGAACCAAACCCAGGAACTTCTACAGGCAAAGGGAAAACGAGAAATGTTGCTAATGTGTACAGAAAAGCCAGTCGCCAGGGAACCATTTGAACAGCTTCATTTTCCCATTAGGAGCTGAAACCGGAGTTGTCCACCACTACTTGTTGCCGAGTTGCTCATGATTTTGCTGTACTACAACCACAGAAACCAGATGCTGCAAACAGCAACTCTCACTCCTACCCTGCATAGATGACTGTCCTACAAGGAGGAGACTTCACCTGGTACTGGCAACATTGGTTTCTTGTTTGGAACCTCAAGCACTTTTGAGACTCAAGTCAGTAAAATTGGTTTCTCAGGCCGTGGAGCTTACAGGGCAAAATCTGAGTTCCTGTTTTAAGCTACCTTTCACTTTAGAAGGTATTTATTGTTGTGAACACTGTCCTCATTTTCCACTTAGTTCAAAAGAGAAGTGAAAATTTGGAAAAATTTCTGCCAGGTTTAGCTTGCCTTTTTTTTTTTCATTCTGCATTCTCAGGGATAGAAACAAACCAGAACAAAAGGAAGGGCCACGTTGAGCCCCACTCTTGCAATTGGCACACAAACATGCCCATTAACCAACTGCATTGTAGCCTGACTCTGCTGACAACACAGAGCAGGAACTGAATCACAGCTGAGCAGGGCTAGACAGAGCCTGGGTTTGATGCAGTAGGTATTTGTGGAGTCAGTCCAGCAACATAAAACCTGTTTTCTAACTCTGCATGTCAGGAGTTAACAGTCTGAGTGGAGCAACCTGCCAGGTACTAAATGAGAACACTAGTGAGGTTCACAATAGGAAACCAACAAAATTTCTGATCAGTACAAAAATATCATCAGTGGGGTTTTTTTTCCCCCTTGTTGATTTGTCCTAGAAAGTTTTTACCTAATTTTCAGCTGGTTATTTCCATAGAAGGAAGAGTAGGACTGAAGTTTCCTACAGTGAATGAAGGAGAATTTAGAGAAGCATTACAGAGCCCACGTTGCCCTTTCACAGAATACAAACCATTTTTTGACAGTATTTGAAGTGTTCAAAGTGGCTTTGCTGTTATACACAGTATTTTACCACATCCTAATTACTAGTTTTTGAATCACTTAGCTAGTTGCAAAAAATCCTAGAGGCATAAAAAACAGAAAACAGAGATAAATAGTTTATATGTGTTGTCATGAAGGTGATGGCATTTCTGACGGTGTTTTAAATATTTCAGATAGGCAGTACTGACACAAAGTAACTCAATAGAAAACAAAATATGAATAGCTCAGATTATTACTTTATATGCCCATTGGACACACTTTCCACTGAACCATGGAGTTAATTTCTTCTTATCAATGCTGATTTATTACCACTTTTGCCTGTAAGAGCATATGTATAAAACATTAAATCACAGTAATATTTGCCCTTTCAACAGCCAAAGCAGGGGGCAAAATACCAGGTTTGGATGACACTGACCTCCCACAGCTGCTCTCAGATATTGATGTTATGTGAACAAAAAGGGAACAAGTCAGGAGTGAGCAAAACCTCTATAACTTTGGAGAGCTTTTGCATCAATCTCTTCACAATTTTAAACACCAAATGCTTAAAAATCAGCAATGAAGGTGTTTACACTCCCAGCTCTCTGCAGCCAGTGTCTCTGTGGCACAGCAAGTAGGAAGAAGCTCAGTGTAAAAGCACTTAGAATGTGCATGTAAAAAGTGACAGTATTTAATGAAGTTAAACCATTGCCTCAAAATGCTGCTGGAAGAGCACAGCTCTTGTTTCCAGGAGTGGAGGGAATATTGAAGCACCACAAGATTGCACCTGTAGACAATTTTAGCAGTTCTTGATATCTTGTTTGCATAACTTCATTTACCCATGGCTAGAAAGAAGAGTTCTTAAATACCTGCTAGCTGTTCAACATTTTCCTGGACTCGCTGGTTTGGTAGCATTTGCAATCTGCAGCCAAATCATACTTCTTCCATTAAGAAACTCACCAACTTTTGTCTACTTGGTTTGTGTAAGAGATTCTATTGCTAACACATATGGTCTAGTCCAAATAGAAGTAACAGGACTTCTAAGTCCTGCATACCTTGGCATTAGAGCTAAATATGTCTTAAAATTCTTCTTGGATTAGACCTGGAAACTTATGGAAAGGTTTAGGAAAATCATCTTGATAGAGTCTGATTTGGTGATAATGAGAGAAGGTCTGAGCTCTGTTTGTAATGCAAATGTATTGAGTTAAAATCATAAGAGACTTTTAATTTTGCTCTGGGTTCCTCTATCACAGTAAAACATTTAATCTGGTTTCAAAGGCACTTCAGATACAATAGTGAACAGGCAGTGCTGATAGATGGCTTTGTGCTGTTACAGCACATCTGTCACACATATACCTGGACTGTTTCTCACTGCTGTTCCTTTAAAGATGACAGACATGTTTTCATTCAGAAGGGCTGTCTATTTATATCCCCTTAACACAGCTTCTTTTGCTGCTTTGTAGAAGCTTTATCCAAACAGGAAGGAGGCCAGTGTAATCTGAAGGATGCTTTCCCCATTGAAATGATGAATTCAGGCATGTCTGCCTGGGAAGGCACAGGGGGCAAAGCTGTTAGTTAGAGCTAATCCATGAATATTGCTCTCAGTTAGCTTAGCCATGCAGTTTTCAGCCGGGGATACACGTGTACTTTGCCAGAAACAATGCACTCAAAGTAGCATCTTTGTACCTAATGGTTTATAAACAAGTTTTAAGAAATTAACACTAAGAGGGGAAATCCACTGGGGGCCTGCCAGCTGCTGTCCAGCAGATTGCAGTGAAGAAGGAGAATGGAGTGAACAGCAGATAGCATTTTTGAGTCAACGCTATCCCAGCAGAAAGAGGTGATGTGTGCTTGACACGTCTAAAGACAAGAGCTTCTCAACATGCCCAGTCACCAGAGTAACCCCTTATTTGTCAGTCAGGGCTGTTGCCCCACTCTGAGCTTCATGCTGGGTGTCTGAGGGGTCCTCAGGCTTTTTGCTCTGGGCCCCAAATGTTCAGGCTAGCCTGCTGCTGGAGGGATGTATTACCCAGATGATGTGTTGCTGCCCACTGGCTCATCTTGCAAACACAGCAGGACAGACACCTGAAGACTGTCCCTGTAGGATGCCACTTACAAGATATCCTGGTTTTTAGCTGAGCCTTAAAGGTGGTGTAAACTTGTTTCTGATAGGTTTTTTTTTCTGCTAGGAATTTAGAGGGAAAGACAACATGCTCCTCAAGGAAAAAAATCTGATATCAGTGGAAGTCTTGCCAATGACTTCAAAAAGGCCAAGATTTTGCAGTGATCTAAAGGCACAAATATAAATACTGAGCAAAACATTAGGGTCACCCCTCTTGTATCCATTTCTGGCCTTTCAAGGCCCTATTTACCAGAAAGAATAACATTACAAATTAATCTAAATGCAGTTGTCTGAGCCCTCAGTTTCAGCATAGTGAAATGCTGCCTGGTGAAAATAATGGGCTTGCTGTTACTTTTGCCCTCCTTAAAATTGGTACTTTCATAGTACAGTTTCACTGCAAGACATTTATTCTTTATAAATATTTGGCAAATAGGAACAAAACTAGGTATTAAAGCACTGGGATAACTTCATTAATTCACTGCAGGGAATGCTGCAGAGGAGACCCTCATAGCTTATGCTTTAAATCCAACACTAAAAAAGACAATCTCAGCTTGTCCTTTAAAAAAATAATAAAAAAGCTAATCCACAATGACTTGTCAAGACTCGCTGGACTTCCTTTTGTTCTTCTCATATATCCCTGAATCTGGGTACATCTGAGGAGGTAAAGATATGCTATTAAAGCTTTAAACTAGCATATGTTCACTCATCTAATTATTTCTACATGTAACATAAGGTGCAGTTAACAGTAAATTTAAGGAGAGTTGAAGATACTGCTTAGAGCTAAGGCAGCAGTGCTCTTCTCATTGAAACAAACTGCAAAAAATGGACACTGATGATCAAGTAATGTTTGCTGCAGAGTGGCAGTATAGTTCAGCCATGAAATACTCTTCCACATATCATCACGGATGACAGCCACTCCCCCTGCAACAAGGTGAAGACCCGCTGTAAAAGACGGGAAGCTTTAGAAATCAGAAACTACGAGATACTGAAAGAGCTGCCGAAGAAACTCTTGACCTTGAAACAAGGATGACTTTGCCTGATGAGGAGTTCTCTTGCTTCCACATGCACAATTCTCTACTTGCTTAAGCTTCCAGACCTTGAGCACTCATTCCCTCAGGGCTTAGTGCTGCCAACAGAGCCCATTACTCCCTATATCTCAAGTCGGGTGTAAAAAATACCCAGAAGACAAAATTGGAGCTTTAGCATCTCCCGATCATGTTGCGTTCACAGAGACAAAAGACACACTGGTGTAAACGGTTTGCCCCATTCCTCCACCTGTTTCAAGTGACTGTACAGGCAGTGCCAGCTCTGCCTCCACAACTGGGCTGTTTCTTATCAGTCCAGATGCCTCAAGCTGTTATTAGCTATTATGCTATTGATCATCGTTATCTCTCAGACACATCTTCAGAGAGAAGCTTGAATTTGCAGATGCTCTCTGCCTCCCAAACCATCTCTGCTTGAATAGACCCATGAAATCTGGAATGCCAAATGCCCATTACCACAGACTTTCACTACAATTAACCCCTTGATGACACGAAGGAGCTGCCCTCAAAGCACTGCTGGAGATGCAACGTGCTCAGCCACAGACTGCCGGCTGAAAACTTAACCCACTACACATTCATGGGAATGAGATTAAAAGGTCATTTCATGGTGATTAGCAGCACCTCAAGCCTTCTGTTCAGTGTTGTTAGCAACCCCACACATAGTAGCTATGAGGTGTTTCCTGTGCCTTCCTGGCAGAGACCACATTGCTGGGCGGGGTTTACACAGAGAAGTACATGTGTTAACCAGGCACAAAAGGGCCATTAGGGCTGCATGTAAGAGTGCAGCCTTTCCCAAAGCAGAGGGGAAGCAACAGGACCCCGTGGCACAGCCACGTGGCCACAGCAGTGTGTTTGGGCCCTGCATGTGCTGATGAAGGAAACCCCCCAGAGACTCTGGGAACCAGAGGGAGCTCAGGGGCCAGGCTCTGGCTCTGCCAGCTGGGGTTGTGAAGGTCATATCCAGATGTGGAAACAGCTACAGCAAACAAGAAACTCCCCCAGTCACTCCTGAATATAAACACTATGACAAGCAAATGACTAACTAAATCAAGGGCACTTCAGTGGAGGGTGGCTTTAACAGCTCCGTCAGCTTCTCACGAGTGACTCTATGTTCAGGTAACAGCGAGAACGTCATTCAGGAGGCAAGAGCTCCTTTAGACCAGGCACTGTACAGCCTGGGGTGATTTCCCTACACCTCTCCAAATCTGCAGTCCCCAGAAGATGGCAAAAAAACAGAAAAGTGAAACAAAACAACTTGGGGTGAAAAAATAGTCAATAAATTCAGCTCTGTTAACTCTGAACACAGTATTTCTGACAAAGGCTCAGTTAAATTCAGTCTCAAGATGCAACAGTGTAGTATGTCTAACCTCCCTCAAAGTGTGCTAAACTCACTCTATCGACAGGACAGTGGTCAAGATTCAGATCTTAGGTGTATGGAGTTATTCAGATTCAAAGTTAATTCATCAGCAGCTATTAAGGACTGATGGCTTTGCTGAAGTCAATAGCACTATGTTCATTAACTCCAGCTGATAATCTGGCCCTTGGGGTTTGATTCAGACACAAATCTTTAATCAACTAAATGCCAACATGAGAAGCTACAGATGCATTTGTGGACAGCCCATTGATTAGAACAGGAAGAAAGAGGTGATTTTTCCACATATGTCTAACAGCTATGCTTTTTCATCGTTTTCAAACCCAACATCAGTCAGACCCAATATGACTCTTCAGAGGAAGCTACATAAACCAGAGTCCCTGCCCTTTTATATAAAAGGACAACGCAGTGCAGCTGAGGAGTATGATGTGAATTATTATTCTCAATACACTGCAGTCTCATTACGTTCCAGGGCAGTCGTCCGAGTCGATTGCAATGCCCAGAGCACTGGCAATTGCAGTCCAGGGGCTGGCTGAACTAAAAGCCAAATAGGATGCTGAAGAATAGGTAAATGCAGATTCCCACTGCCTTTCAGAGGGGAATTAAAGCTCTTAATTTTGTTTCCTGGTAGGAATCTCCCTGCTGAGCAATGCTGCTGTGCTCTGGTGCCCAAGGTTCTCCTGGAGTCCCCACAGTTCAGGAATTTCTTTAGCCTGATCAACCCTTAAGGTTAAGGAGCAAAAATAGTGATAAGACTTCCAGAGGGAATTCTAACTGAAAGGGTAAAGTAGAGGTGGGATTAAGCCAAAAGGAAATCCATTTACTACAACCCTCACACGTGATCCTAGGAAGAGGACTGCATTAACATAACATCCCATCTGGCCTGGACAGGAAGGAGCTGTGGCTTCTCAGGCAAGGTGAAGATCCCAGGCAGAGCTGGCTGCTGGCCGGCTGCCAGGCTGTGTCCACCTTGCAAAGGGACAGCTTGGCCCAAAGCCTAACATGGAGGCAACAGGACATTTGCTCCAGCGGGCTTCCCACAACCTTGCCCTCTGTCAAGAAAAGCCGTGGCCACCTCCTTTCCTAGTGATCCAGGCAGGAATGTAAGTACAAATGGCAGGACTGCAGAGCTGGCATTGAAGAGTAACCAAAGCATGAACTGCTTGAGGGCAGCCTGGGCTGTGCCTCATTCACCCTTCTGCAGAGGACACGCTGTGCGGTGTCCCCACGCAGCATCAGAGATGGAGAGGTGCCACAGGCACCACTGAGATGTGTCACTGCTCGGGTGGTGATGCTGCTGCAGGTTTGTATGGAAGGGGGTTGGGCAGATCGAAAGACAAGGATTGGTTTACTCATTCTTCCAGGCAGCATTGTTATTTAATGCATTTAATTAGCAGAGGGCCCCCATTCATTCATTTTGTCTGCTTAGCAAAGGGATGCAAAGGCTGCCAGCCTCCACTTACTGGAGATCAGCCTGGAGGCCTTTGCTCCCTCTTGAGCCCTGTGGGAGGTGAGCAAGCTCAGCTTCTGGAAGGAATTATTTTCTGCAAGACTGTGTCCTTTGAGACATGGAAAATCCCAGTGATAAGAAGGTCTTCTGCAGGTTTAATCATCAGAAGGCACTGTACTAGTCACCTGAACAGATTCTTTGTCTAATATATGCCAGAAAAACATGTTAACTAATTTCTGCACCAGTTTCTGCTGATTGAGCTGGAACTTACTGGTCTTGTATGAAACACTCCCAAGTGATTTAGTTGAAGAACATTCCTGGACTCTGCCACTGACATTATTTGATATCTGACAGCCAGCATTGTCTCATACGTTGCACCTTGTCCAGGCCATGGGCTGATGAACAGCTGGTGGATTTAAAAAACCCAAACCTGAGCTTTCCACGTTGAAGGGAATAGGGTTTTAATGCTTGGGCTCAGTACAGAAGCTATAAAACGTCCCGCAGTGTGACTGCAGCATTTTCTGGCTCCCCTGCTATCAGCAGATCTGAGAGAAAAATGTTCTCTTAGACCAGAGGAACAAACGCCTGCACCCTCTGTTACAAGTGACATGGAAGCAAAGACTTTCCCTAAACATGGCAGGTAATTAGAACATTAAGAAGCCTCTCTCTCTTTCTCTCTCTCTCTCAGACATTAAGGGCAAGGCTCAGAAGACCAGAAGACACTTTATGCTGGGGTGCATAAATCATGAGCTGAAACCTACCTACACAGCAGTTCCCAAGATTCCCTGTTGTCCAATGGCTTCGGAACAGCCTACAATAAAAGTGGCATCTAAGCAAGTGAGAGTTAAAATTGCCTCCAGAATAGACAGGTTGGCCATTTTGAGGGGAATTCGTACAAAGCGACACAGTCTTGAGACTAACCCCTCCTTTGCTGGTTCAGTAGGCAGAGACAGCACTGCTCACTGGAATGAGACATGTGAGAACTAAACCTTGGTCCAACACAGTTGCCCTCTTTACTATAAATTGCAGTGCAATGCAAGAGTCCTGCCAAGATCAGCTGTTTCCTCTAGATTTCTGTCAAGCTTTGACAGCTCATTAAAAGTTAGGAGGGGAAAAGGGTTAGATTTGCTTCACTTAGAAGCGAAGCATAGAGGCTTACCCTTTTGCTCAAACAATGAAGAAAAATTGACCTTCACTCTTCCCAGCTTTTCTATGCTGCACCATAGCTAACAGCAGGGGAGGACCCAGTTCTGTGCACAATTATTGCCAAAAGTCTTTTAGAGCTTTAAAATTGATTCTCCAGTCAGATACTAATTTGCACTGCAAGAAAAGATTTAGAGCTACCTGCAGGTTTAAGGCATACAGCTGCATCGATTATGCTGAAAACACCATTTCAGGCAATCTTTGCAGCTTGGAGAGCTAAACCTCACATTTCCCCCTGCCTAGATAGATTCGCCCCACAGACTCTTACAAGGGCAGACCCACTGCAGGCCCTGCATGCCAAAGGCACAGTGTGAGAAAGAGTTAAATATCCATGTGACACCATGGCTGGTGCTGCTGCTGCCAGGAATTGTCATGGTGTTCGTGTGCAGTGTGTTAGTGTGACATTAAAATCAATGTGTGCTCTGTATACCTGCAGGCAGTGCTTGGTCCCTGCTAAACAGGGCAGGCAGGGCTAGGACGAGAGCTACAAGACAGAGGACTCAGTAACTCTGCTCTATTTAAGAGATCTCATTTAATATACGTGGCAATCCCATATAACTTGCCAAGAACATCCAAAATACGAGAGCGCATTTTTGTTCTTCTTTTGGAGCTTTAGTGCTAAAAAAAGTGCTGACAATACCTTTTTATACAGGAAACAGCTTTTGTGTCACATTTCTCTATTACTCTAGGAAGAAGTTACCCAATCAGTCTACATCTGCCTTTTCTATCAAACCTCAGTCAAAACATTCTTCTCCCATTAAAACCAATGCAAACAACCTGCCAGGGATTTCTTACTTCTTTTTGAAGCTCTGTGTCTCCTGGCAAGAAACAGAGAGGGAAACAGCAAAATTTCTGGGGGAAAGCCTGGCCTTAACAGAGTTTTGTGTGCCTCTCTAGTACATCCACACAGTTGAGCCACTTTGCACTCCCTGGGCTGCCCTGGCTGGTGGGGACACAGGCACACCTGCTGCAGCCTTAGCTCTTTGTCCTTCTTTTCTTTGGACCAAACTCTACTTGTTCTTACTCTTGGCTTGCAAAGCAAGAACCATACGTTCAGCCAAGCATCTCAAGCCACCGTATTCCTGCACTGAGAATCAAAACCTCTCCCAGAAGCTGCACCTTTTCCTTGCTATGCATTAGTAACACCACACATTCCACAATATCCCACCTCTGGGTCCCTCCTCTCAATTCAGACCCTCCATCCTCTCCACTTGACAAAGTTTCACAACCCCTTGAACCAGCCTTGAATAAAGGCATCACATAAGCAAGAACTCCATGTTGCCTCTTACCTGCAGCTTCCCTGATTACCTCAGCTGTTCTGCAGGATAGACAGTCTTCTTAAGCCATCACCACTTGAGGCTCTCCTATCTCTCCTGAGGGGGATCTTTAGCCCACTGTTATACCTAGGTCTCTGCTACAACTCACTGCATCTTCATCAAATGCTTTTAGGCTCTTGGCTCCTATCTCTTGCTGCTCACCGAGCTCAAGTAATAAAGAGCACTTGTGCTCCTGCTCTATTCCCACCTGTCAGAGCCTCCACTGCCTCCTGAGCTTAATGCACATCACCAATACACCTGGTGTTTGCAATGGTGAGGAAAGACGGGAGCCTCCTTCCTCACTTTCCTCCTTGCAAGGTCCAACCTGCCAAGACCGCTGGTTAGAAACCAGTCTTACAGGAAAGCTGCTCAGAGGCTTTTCACCTAAAGAGATATTTTTCTTTTAATGAGCTATAGCTCATTTCCATGCACATTGCAGCAGTTTGGAAAACATGTCAATCACTTGATTTTTGAAAGCCAAACTGAACTGTTCTAACAGTGCTGAAATGCCTTTGCAAAAGATAGTTCAACTGCCTGGAAAGATGTGGAGCATCCTAGGAAAAGGAGCATTTAAACCAGCCCATCCCTTCCTCTACTCTTTACTATCAAAGCAAAGCTCTGCACTATGGTTTTCTTTCCAGTCACACTTGTCTGTTGCACATGCTGCATTCTCAGGCAAGGACACTTAAACCAAGCCTCTTTTTTCTCCTAGCATCAGGAAATGTAGGAGTTTTTGGGGGTTGGTTGGACAGATGACCTTTTCAGGAAATAGGTCACAGCACTGAAAGACTCAAATAATTTATTCAGGCAAAACTTGCCAAACAAGTTAAAGAAGTATGAAAGCTCTTCCGGGGCTGGTATTGAATGCCTCACAATGATAGAAAAGTGTGTGATCAGAGCAGACTGCCAGGAAAGAGCAGTGTATACATAGTGCCACTATGTATGGGCTTGGACAAATAGAAGAGACAAGTGTGCCCCAGAAGGGGGAGGATTCAGTGAAGGTATTTTTCCATTTTCTATTTTAGCCCGTACTGGAGACAGAGAGGACCAGCTGTGCTAAAGCTGGACACAACCTCCACGTGTGTAGCTATCAAAAAAGCTGTAAGCTATACCACATACCTCTCCCTTTGTCAGGGGTAGGTTCTACAAAAGCTCCAGCTTCTATTTCAGCAGAAATTAGGACCATTTAGGGACTGCCTTCAATTTTGTAGGTGCTCTCTGCAGTGCCATCAATTAGCTTGCAGTAGCTATTCCAGCCTGTATGTGAGCCAGGCTAGGAAGAAAATACACAAATGAAATGGCACAGATTTCCTCCCTGCAAGCAAAGGAATGGACATTATGAGATGCTTACTGCAGCTCTGTGCCTTTGGAAAGTGTGCCACCTCAGAGAAATATCCAGTGGAAGAAAATAGGATTGCTTTCTGCTCCACCTGTGCTACCAAAAGGAAACTAGCCAGAGAACCTGGCTTTGGCTTTGCAAGGGCAGAGAGATGAGTGACAAATGGGGAAGAGGCTACTCATCCACATCCAGCCCAGGAAGGAGAAGCCGTGTACTGACTGTGTAGTTTGCACTCAGTTTAGTGATGTCAGGATATGTCCCCAAAGCACAGGAATACATGTTAGGAAGTGAAAGGCAGCTGCCAGTATCACTCACAGCAATGTCCAAAAAGTGAGGAGCAAATAAGTAAGCAACCAACCACTTCACTCTTCAGCTGTCCTTCATCATCAGCTGAGCCAAGCTGGAGAGGTGGGTGAGTTTGAGAGGAGAGAGAGAGCACTGTCAGCTCCCAGGATAATAAAGCCCAAGATGACAATGCAGAGGATAGCACTTTGCAGAGAGCTTCAGCTACAGTGAGCGCATTATTCTTCTCTAAAATACAATGAGTGCGGGAAGGAGGGATACTCTGTCAGTGCATGAGCTGTACAGCAGGAAAGTTAGGGTGAATACCAGGAAGACTTTCCCAGCAGAGAAATATATAAGCATGCAGAACCATGTCAGTGAAGGCAAAGAGATAAACCTGTAATAAAGGATATTTCATGTAACGAACCAAAATTGGAGCATATTTTGCATTTGCCTTATATAGTTTGTAGGACTCATTATAGGGGCTTACTTAAACTTCTCTACAGCTCTTAGCTTTCTTAGCCAGCATTTCTCCTTTATGCAGCTGAAGAAGTCACACTGGGTGCAGGGAGATATTTGGATACGACCTGAGCAAGTGTCAGCCCTATTTATTCCCCATTTCTTCTCTCCTGCAGCCAGGAAAAAAAAGGAAAGCCTATCCACCAGCCTCCGCCTACAGAGCAGGCACTCAAAGTGTCCAAAACATAAGGGGAGCCCAGGAGTTCCAGTAGAGTGAGTAACCCAATGCATGGAGACAGTATCTCCCTAGAGGCTTTTCCCTAGCTTAAGACTTACTAAACCTAAGCAATCTCTCGTTAATTGGCAGCTCAGTAACTGTCCTTGAAAAAGCAAGAGACACAAGTGTGAGGGAAGAAACACGAGGAGCTCCCAAACCCCAGGAGGAGCAGCTTCATGGATGGCCTCACCTCTGCTGGTTCCCAGGCAGACCTCGTCTCTCCTCCTTCTCAAGGCCAGGGTGACACAGTCCAGCAGTTCCTGGCTCAGCCCAGATGTGGGGGCTTTGCAGAAGCCAGCAGACATTCCTGCACACCAGCCATTTTCCACCAGGCGCCGAGGGAAAGGTGGGTGCCGAGTGGTTCTGCTCCAGCTGCCAGGGTGTTTTTCACCAGCCCGTGAGAAAAATGTCCTTAACTGCTCAGCTCACTTATGTCTTTGTGATGTTATGTAAGTGGATTGAGAGAAAAAACACTGCCATGAGCAGGTTTCTAATTAGGAAAAGAAATAAAAAGAATTATAGAATTAAGGCAAAACCTCAGCATGAATGACCCAAATCCCTTCCTTGTGCCGCAGTCCACAGCAGGCTATTAGAAAACCTTTTTTTTTAAAAGAAAGTTAATTCATCACTAAGATGGCACAGCAAAGGCAAATTCTTTTGTAGGCTGGCACCCGCTCTCCCAAGCAGCTGATCCCACTTAATTTGTCTAGGGTACGTGCAAAGGACACTTTAGAAAGTGATGTGCTTTGCAACACAAGCATGCCTACAAACACTGCTGAAATATGAGTAGCAATGGGGCATACCACAGAGTCTTACAATCATCAAGGTTGGAAGAGACCTTTAAGATCATCAAGTCAAACCATCCACCCAGCACTACCATGGTAACTCCTAAACCATCACCCAGCACCAGATCCAGATGCCTATTGAGTACCTCCAGGGATGGTGATTCCATCACCTCCCAGGGCAACCTATTCCAATGCCTGACCATCCTAACGGTGGAAAATTTTTTTCTAATATCTGATCTGAATCTTCTGTGCCTTAGCTTAAAGTCTTTTCCTCTCATCCTTTCACTGCAGGCACAGTAGAAGAGACCGGCCCCCACGTCACTACAGCCTCCTTTCAGGGAGTTGTAGCGGATGAGGAGCCTCCTGAGCCTGCTTTTCTCCAGATAAAACAACCCAAGCTCCCTCAGCTGCTCCTCATAAGACATAAGACATGTTCTCTAGACCTTTCACGAGCCATCTTGCCTTCCTCTGGACACGCTCCAGCACCTCAATGGACATTTTAAAGTGAGGGGCCCAGAACTGAATGCAGCACTCGAGGTGCAGCCTCACCAGTGCTGAGTACAGGGGAATGATCGCTTCCCTAGTCCTGCTAACCATCTGTACAATCACCATACAATTACCATTTCCTAATTTGCACTGGCAACTTTCTGCTGGTTGTCTGCACACTGTCATTGCTACTGAGAGTTGCCTACAATGAGTTACCTACTGTCACACTGCATACAGGTGTCTCATCAACAGTGGCTTGCTTTGTGAAGATTTCAAGCACCCACAGGTCTCCATGACCTGACCTTAACAGGAGATAAGAGCACCCTACAGTCCTCACCAATGAGGTCGTATTTATTTAAATACTCAGTTGCAGATGTAAGTGCCTCAGTTGCAGATTTAAGTGCCTACGTTTTAAAACGTTGGCTAGCCGAACTAGTAATTTTATGGTTCTCATAGGAGCGAGTAATCTGAAATTTGCTGAGGAAATCTTTTCCCTCACAATACTGCCTATTGTGAGTGGAAACAACTACCACAGAGTGATTTTGATGCCATTTGAATCCCTAAGGGCATGGTGGTTTTGTTCAAGAGGTTAAGAAGTGAAGCAGATACCCTGGGATGTAGTGCTGCTGGTTGGAAATCTCACATCCGCAGTAAATCAGTTGATGTTTGAACGAGAAGCCAGATTTATTCTCTGTGCATGAAGACACTATCTCCCTGAAACTGCCATGTTATATGGCAAAGTCTGCATCAGCCAGAAAATGTGCACTGGTCATCACTGGTTTGATGGGATGGTAGCTTATTTCTGCACTAGTCCTTTTTCTGCTGGGTCAGTCCCCTCAGGGTGAGGGATCTTTAGGCTTTTTCCTTACTGCAGCAAGGCAATAAGGATGAAGCACAAAAGGGAAACCTCAGCTTTCCTGCCTACTAAGACACCTTCACAAATGCAGCACAGAGCTGAATGAACCAAGCTACCAGAGGGAAGCACCCCACTCTGGCAGCTTGGGGACTAATGTTTGGCAGCCACTGGCATGCAGGAACCTGAACCATACAAGAAGGAATCAGCAAAGCTCATTAATAAAATGCCCTCTGCAATTGCCTGAAGGACGGGGCAATTAGATGAAGCACCCTGACAACTACAAGGCACAAATAGAGAAACACAAAAAACTGTTTTTGGGAAGAGACTCCAGCTTGGGGTGAGCAGACAGAACATCACTGGTAGCAGAGGCACCAAGCAACTGCATTATCTCATAGCCTGTTCTGCTCCTGTCTTCTCATCATAGGAAGTGTGTGCCAAGGTGGGGTCCTCACGCCCTCTAGAAGATAGGTACCTGGATATACCTTACCTGTAACAGCACTGGGTCAAAATGCTTCACTGCCATCATCTGTTATCTTATGCTCTTTTGTACTATGAGACAAAACTTCCTTTTTTAGGGGGTAGGAAAATGGTTACTGTGATGCAGATGCTCTCGGCTTTGTGTGTGATCTGGAGGCATGCTGGTGGGTGGTGGTGACCATCTGCTACAGCAGTGACACCGCAGGGTTAAAACACTGCCTTTTCCACCTCGGCTCAGGGGTGGCTGTGCTGGATGAGTAATGTGGTGTTGTGTGGCAGTGGGCTGTTGAAAGGCTGAGTGAATTCGTGCGAAAGGGCAGAGCAGCAGCTGATGCAGAAGAGCCTGTGCTCATGAGCAGCTGTGCAAAGGCAACTGCACTTACACAGAAGGAAGCAGACAGGTCTCTTCCCCAGCAAGGACAGCATAGGGAAGCTTTCACCACGCTGAGCTTTGCAAGGTGCCAGGTCTCAGGCCTGAATCCAGAAAGCCCTTCGTATCTGCTCTGACTTACACACATTCATAAATTCAGGCAGAATGTTCACCCATAAAAGTCCTTTCTTTTCCCATGTCAGCCTACAAACAGAGACCAAGAATAATTAGGACAGTGCTCATTTTATTGTACTCAGCATGGAAACCAGATGTAAAACAGCAAAACATTAAATTCCTAAGGGACTCAGTCAGGTGGGTAACATTGCTTTAGTATCACTTTAAGACTTTTCACATGCAAACTTCTGTTGGTACGTCTCAAATGAATGCCATGGTACACCTGGTAGCCTAAGACTAGCTTTATTTTGTACAGTACATCACGTTCAATCAGTGTAACTATAAAATTAATAAAGCCACAATAATATTAGTTGTTGTTAGAAGCCTCCAAGTTGGTTTTCTTCTGCTGCTGGCTGATTCATGGCCATAGTTTTTTGAAATTAAAAGTTCAGATACACTCCCTACATGTAATTCTGGGCATAAACTCCCAATACTGGTCAGTGTCACTGAGACCTTTACTTCACAACTCAGACGTGATTTTATGTGCCACAAACACACAAATGGTTCTCTTCCATTTAATGGAAATTCCTCAGGGCAGTGTCTAAATTTGCTTTCGATGTACTTGAAACTATTGATTGTGAACTGAGCTCAGGGAAGTGTCAGAAGGACCCTCTCACCTGTTGTAGCAGAGCTGCTGGGAAGTGTCTGAGAGGCTTGTATTCTGCAGCAAACAATTGCTGGAGACTTTGCTGGCAGATTTGTCATTTATTTCTACTCCAAGAGTGCCAGTCTTAGCAGAAAGCTAACAAAAACGTAAGGTCTAATATTTCAAATGAGGATCAGTTGATGTGATTCTGTTCCTAATGAGACCAGATGCTTCCTATCACCCACAGTCTGCTTTTTAGAGACCAGATAAGGAGAAAGATTTAAACTCGCCTCAAGGTTGTGGAAAATGCTAAGCCTCCAGCATTCAATCAGAAGGGCAAAGGGAAAAAGTAATATTAGAGCATGAGTGATGCATGAGACCTGCACACATGTACTTGCCTTTTAAACAGGGACACACACATAAGCTTACCTACAGCAGAAGTTTTTCTAGAGGAGAAAATATTTTCTCTCTGTGTGATTTGGCTCACTAATACCATCACTTTTTCTTTAAAGAAGCCCGAATGATGAAAGGTAGGTTTCACTTCACAAAATCTTCTTTGCCAGGATTTGATGCAAAATCCGCATTATAAACTCTAGGAAGGAAGACCTACTCAGAAAAGTCCAAAGCAGAAAAAACAATAAATCTCAGAGTTAAAAAAAAAAAAAATCAGTTTGGCTCAATTCAGCTGTTATTCAGCTTCCTTTTAAACATCTACACTGACTCAAGTGGGATAATTTAGGCCCCTAAGAGAATATTGAAGCCAGTTCAAGTTACAGGACCTGCTGACCTTCAGGTCCATGGACCATCACAGCATCCAGTGACCCCAGAGATATTTGGTAGTGTGCACTATTTGGACCTGAAAATACTGACCACTCATACAGGCATCACAGAGACACCAAAAAATAAACCAGCAGAAACTGGTTACTGAAACAGGGAGGTGGTGAAAAGGAGGGAAGAGTTTCCCTCAGACCACAGCCCTTAACTTTCCAAGCCCACAGAGTCTGACAATCAGTTGTCGCTCATTCAGAGCAGCCATTCCCACAAGATGTGTGCAAAAGAGTTACTCTGTTGTGGTAACATTTTGCATTAATTTTTAAAAGGTGTAGAAGGATAGACACAGAACAAGATAATGGAGGTAATAAGTTAATAAAATTTGTACTTTCATACAAACCTTGCATATACTGAGCTAACTCATGAAACACTGGTATGGTAGGTTCCATGAAGTTTCCAAACTGAAAACCAGTGGCAGCCAATTTGAATTCCTCATCAACACTGATTTTCATTTGGACTTCCACTTCTAACTTTAACACTTCATCATAGTAATGAAACTCAAGAGAAAAGCTAGTGCTATCTTTAGAGCATATATTCACCTTTTTGAATCCCTTCAATATACTTCTTCAAACAGTGCATTTTACACTTATGTTTTAGTAGCAGTAATAAACAGAGGTTTACTGCTTAGAGGTTTTGTTGAATCCTATCTGGATATATCTATAAATACTAGCAAAATATACAGCCTTTGGAAATATTCATTTTCCTAAAAGACATGTGACGCCAACAAATAAAAAAATGTGTGAGGTCAGAAAACAAGTGGGCAAAACTTAAGCAAAACTCTGACTTTACAGACATAGGAATGGGAATTCATTGTGAAGCACCTACACCAACTTTATTTTACTTCTCCTTTGGTCCTTCCCTGCCCGTGTTTCTCAGAAAGTTCTTCTTCTACATTCAAAAGAAAGTTCTCTTCACCTGAAATGGAGAAGACAGATATTCCCCTTCTTGCCCCTTCAGCTCTTTCTCCACTCTTTTTTTTTCCAAACCAAGTCAGCAGAAACGAGGCAGAACTTCAGCACTTGTGCCCAAACAACACAAAACTGGCAGATCCCAACCAAGTGCACACAGATGGATGTCACAGCCTCATATGAAATCCAGGACTATATTGCAAAATGCCTGCAAAGAGATGCTCCTTCAACTCAGGTATTGTATTGGCAACACCGAAATGTGCTTATTCTCATCTTTCCTAGTGGAAAGCCCCTTAAGTGAAACTAGAAGTAACTCTTCCATTCTTATTCACTGCTTTTATTAATGGTTCTTGCTACATCAGCCTTCCTAGAAGATGCAACTGACAGGGAAGGGTCTCCTGACAATTAGCTTGTTTCCAAAATCTCTCATCTTGAAAAAAAAATGAATTAAAGAGTTACTTCAACTGGCTAGGCTGCAACACAGGTATTTTTCTCTATTTTTCATATAGATTTACGCTTGGGAATGACAAAGTATTTTCTGTTTTATTAGCCCAAATGGATATCCTTGGTTGTCACCCATCCAACTAACGCAATGTGATTCTGAGTCATTGGGCAGAGAAAAAGAATGGGGTGGTGGCACACAGATCATCTCCACCTACTCTCTGCCATACCACAATTCCAAGCACATTTTCATTTTTGAGACTGACGTGACACCAAGAACAGCCTTTCTCGGCTGCTACAAGCTCACTCGCATGCATAATATTTGCTAATCGCTACCCCCAACATGGTTGTTTTGCTGTTGGTGAAAGATGTGTCATCACTGAGGATTCACATTGTCATCTAGACATTGTATGCAAGAGAAAGCACTAATCACCAATGTTAAAGTAGCAGGTTGCCTACAGTCTGCCCTAGCAAGGCACAGTCAAAACCTAAAATATTTTCCATGAGATGTGCTGGTGATTATCGACTCGTTTTTATGTATTGGCTTTTGGCACTTCATTGCTTGGCTTCCAACACAAGTCTGCAGGACTTCTGCACCCACCAGACAGTGCCATGGGCAATTTGCATCTTTGCACTAGTACTTGCAGGCTGAGCACTGCATTTTTTTTTTTTTTTTTTTTCAGTTCTGCCCATGCAGTGGCTCAGATGCATTCACTCAGTAGCTTGTCCATTGGTCCACCAGTGCTTTGCGGTACGAATGCACTGGTGAAATTTTCCTAGAAGAAAGGTCATTTGGTGTGGGGAAGGAAGGGTGGACTGGCTGCTGAAGATGACTCACAGCTGAAAAAAGCTGCAAGGAACCAGGGGAGACCTCTCCCTTGCAAAGAAACATTAATTCCAGTGCTGTCCCAGCACCCTGCTCATTCATTGCCAAGCCCAGTTTGGTCTCAGTAAAGCAACTCATACCCATGTGCTAGAAATATTTTGCAGAGTTTAAGCTAAAGGATACAATTAATGGAAATCAGTGAATGAGGGACAGCCGTTTATTCTCCTCTGGAAAAAAGAAATAGGACAATCCATTTGTATATTCAGACTGAGCATATTTGTAAAGGGACAGTTCAGAGTAAGCTGGCTCACAGCTACAGCAAGGGGAACGCAGAAGGGGACGCGAGCTGAGCCAAGGGACACGGCTTCACAGGAAGACAGGCTGGGCAACAGCTAGCGAGGCAAGGGGCAGGAGGGAGGCAAAAGGACCAGAGCGGAGCCTTGGACCTGGACAGGACACAGCAAAAACTGCAGAAAACTCGGGGAACCTCGTCAGGGCTGACACGGACACAATGTGGGAAGAGACACTGAACTTGTCAACTAACCTGACCTAATGATACTGTCAATATTAATCCCACACAAAATTTCACGTGAAACTCACATCTCAGACACTGCTAGGAAGGGGGTGGAAACAGCAGTACTAACAGAAAAAAGGTTGGAGACTTTCCTCCTAGTAGGCAGAGGTGGGAAGACGCTCTCTAATGTGGTGATTTAGAATTAAAAATTCAGCACCACAAGTAGGAGAGGACTTAAATAACATACAGAAATTGAACAAGGACGTGACATAAAGCCCCCTGGTATATATCTGAGGAAAACCAGGAGTCAATTCAGTACTATGCTTAGGGGCAACACCTTTCATTGCACTGGGTTAAAATGTATCTTACAGTATTTTACTTTTATGCTGGGGAAAAATTGCCCCCAAACAGCTACTATGAAGGCTTGGCAGTTGATATACTCAAGACGTCTGGCCTCCTAAATAACTGGGGACCACCTCAGGTTCGCTTCACAGAAAAAAAAAGAAAAGAAAAAAGATACTAATACTCATTTACACTGTGTAAACCTGCAAGATTTAGAGTAAGTTGTAAGAATAAGATCTACAGAGTAAGTCAGCTGTGTGGTACTGGAGACAGAAATAAATTATCATCATGATTCATGAAAAATCTTTAATGGACTAAAAGTATCTCCTATTTAACTCTCGTACTCTGCAGGATTACAATATCCAAATCCTCAGTGCTTTGCAGGATTGATAACTAAATTTTCTAAAAACTGCAGGAGTTCCCCAGCCTCCCATAATGAACTCTAGTGGACAAAATACAAAGCTACTAGGAAACACATTTCCCAAGCTGAAAAATATTACTGAGAAATGTGAACAACATATATTTCAGACATTATTGTATATCATACTTCTGGAGAAACAGTCACTAAGCTACCTTTTATTAGCAGTTTCTACAACTAAGTTCAGAAATACAGCAAAGATTGTCTCAAGATTTCAGTACTGCTGCAAATTTTTCAAGTTAACAGTATAATGGTTTATAATATAGAGCGTAAGGTAAAACAAAATACACACAGGCTAAATAAATGGTATTCGGGTTATGAAAGGCAGCAAGAAAAGCACCAAAATACTGAAAAAAACCAGGTAGAGTTGGCTAAGGACTTAAAAGAGAAAAAAAAATCAGCGTAACACACTAGACATGGAGGCTCATGGACCCGAAATGCACAGGAAAGCCTGCTGCTCTGGGAAAACACTACTGTGCATCTCTGGAGAGAGAAGATCCGCATCACTTTCAAGAGTGATTTAGAAGAGAGGTGCTCAGCGCCGCAGGAGGCTGGGAGCAGGGGCTGCCCACCCGGCCTGAGGAGGCAGAACGGCTTCCTGCTTTTCAAAGACCTGGCAGGAGCACCAGAGAGTGAGGGTGGGCACCATCCTGCTGGAGGCAGGTCCATCTACCCATGCGCTCTCCTGTGCCTCGCCGGCTTATACCTTAAGAGTGGCCACTGCAGGGCACAAAAAGCATCTCTCTCACCTCCCCTTCTGGCCATCAACATCCCACTGCCTTAGCTTCTCCCAAAGAGAGAATCCTTCAGTCTTGATCCTCATTCTTTGCCTGGTTCTGCATTTCAACAGGAGGGGAAGACCGGGCTCCCTGGGGCTCACCCGAGAACAGTGGCCCACAGTATCAACAGAAGTGAGGCTGCTCAGTGATCAATGTCCATAGCCTGTTCATGGACTTGCCTCAGCGTGGGTAACTTACAAACCAGGAAAGTTGTCTTCTGTTAGGTCTTTACAGCTGTTGAACCTTAATTCCACCTCCCTCAGCTTCCCCCAGTCCACCCCTTTGAGTAAGACCTCACAATGCACACAAATAAATTCCCGTAATTCTGACAATCCCTCTGCTTCCTGCTTTATCAGAAGGTGCTGCTCTCCCTGCAGCAAGGTGGCAATTGAAATTTGTGCTTTTGCTAAGTGCCTAGCTTTTCATCTGACAGCATTCAGGGTTGGGGCATAACGTGGAAATACACCAGCTGTGACAATAATAATGGCAGGACAGAGCATGTGGCTAGTCAGAAAACAAAGGGGAATCATGTTCCACTGTTGCTGCATCACAACCCCAATTACACAACCAAACAGCAGGACTTGAGAGGAGGGATTCTCTCCACCACTGCAGGTATTTTGGCACTCGTGCAAACCATGTCAGTCTAACACAGAAGAGGGAGCAGGTCGGACGCAGCAATTAGGACGCCTAAAATTCTGCAGCATGGACTGGAACACGTTGTGCTGCCTCCCTTTCAGTTTTTTATTTGAGGATGTATCCGAGGAAATGGATTTCCGGGTCTGATTGTTCTGGGCCCGGATCAGTTTCTCGTGTTCCCGTATTTGTCTCTGTAAGTGGTTCTGGATAGCAATTCCCAGGGATTCTGGATCGAGGGAAGCACCATAAACCTCCCACGTCATTCCCTGCTCATCCCAAACAACATCCCTGACATGTTTGGACTGCTTCACGTGTACTCTCGCCTCCATGGCTGGGGTGGAGTGCTTTTTGTTGTCCCCGAGGTTCGGCACAGCCGGAGCAGAAGCAGGAATCGCTGCAGTGTGGAGCTCATGTCTGGACTCCCTGGCCTGGAGGCCCTGCTGCTGGGGAGCTGCTGATGCTGTCACGGGAAGGGCAAGACCTGCAGAACTCACACTCAACTCGGGCGTCAGTCCAGCCTGCAGGTTCTGGCCACCAGCCATCTGAGACTGGCCACTGTCTCTGCAGCCTCTGCTCTCCTTCTCACCTGCATCCTCTGAGCACGCTTTTGCACGGACAGCAGCAGGCTGGCTGCTGACATTCACCCCTCCTTTAGCATCAAGCACCACCAAGTCTTCTTCCTTTGGTTTTACCACAGGTTGATTAGGACTGGCCTCCCCTTGACTCGCACCTTTGCTTTGCACAGGCTTTTGCTCAGAGCTGCCTGGGACCTCCTTCTGCTTGACTTCACTGTCCGTGCCACAGAGTAAAGGTGACCAGCTGCTTCCCGCATGAGGGGCAAGATCTCGCACGTTGTTCCCGGTTCCTGGGACAGCATTGGTGGAAGTGGTGCTTGGCTCACCAGCGCCAGTTCCAGACTGTGATGGAGTTTGATTACTGGAGTTAACATCAAGCTGCTCGACTGGGATGGGCTTCGGTGGGATTGGAGCATCCATTGGCAGCTGAGCAGCATCCTTGACATCACAGGCTGCACTGGTCATTTCAGCATTACCCACAGATGTTCCTTGGGAGGTAACAGCTGCAGGGGAGCAGGGGAGAAGAGGTTTCGCATTATCTGCTGATACTGGAGACACCACGTCAGATGGGACCCCAGGTGGTTTGACAGGCTGGGTTTGGGCTGAAGCACTCACGGCCACAACAGTCGATTTTGATGTGATACCAGGAGAATATGGGAACTTTTGTTGTGAGGATAAACTGTCAGTAAGTGCAGCCTGGCTCAACTCCATACCTCCTTGGTAAATTATGTGCAATTCTTCCTTCTCCTCTGGAGGGGGATTCCCTTTTAAGAAGGCAGCAAAGATGCTGGGACTGGTGGAAGCTGATTTGCTCTCCACGGTAGCCACGGCCTGCACCTCAGCATCCTGCCATGTCCTGCTTACAGCTTCCTGAGTAAAAGGGCTGCTCTCTGGCTGAGCTGTCATTGTACCTGTTTCTCTGAATTTGGAGAGCTGGGTGGGGTTTGGACTCCCAGGTGTGGGGTCCAGGTTGTATACTGGACGTGGACTCCCGTTGCCAGACTGGGCTGGTGCCTCGCTGCTCTGCACCACTTCACTTTTATCTGGGGGATGCAACTGTGCCATGTCTGCAGTCCCGCTTTTTGCCTCCAGACTGGTCTGTGGGTCTCTCCCCAGGTCAGCTTCAGTTTGCCTTGCTGACAAGGCTGACTGACACACAGTGGAACCATTTTTTTCTGCCGCCCTGTCTTTTTCCCCTCTTTGCTGAAGGTTTGCCTGAGAAGTATGACAGAATTGATTAACCCCAACAGGATCACTAGGGGAAGAATAATTGAACACTTCAAGCGCTGGCTGATCATCAGTCCCCTGAGGTTTCAAGGCAGGGTCATCTATCTGTGTCAGGGAGCTCGTTTTGGCCTGGCTGCCTTGCACAAACTGCCGGGAGCTCTGGGGGGCTGGCATCATCTCTGGCCCTCGCCCTGCCAAGAGGGCTCCTCCTGCAGCAAGGGCTGGCGCTGCCGGTGCCTGGATGCCCGCTGGCTGGGAACAACCAGCGGGCTTTACATCTGCAGGATGCCCCTCTGCAGCTGTGCTGGCCAGCCCGGGAGAAAAGGTTTCCTGCTGGCTGTCATCATCTGTGTGGCACTGCTCGCAGCTCTGTGTGCTGGCAGCAGCTGTGCAGTTCAGGTCGAACAAGCAAACCCCAGCTGAGCTGGACGGTGCGCACGGGAAGCCATTGCTGGCCCTCTCGCCGCTGGGGGCTTGGGGCTGGTGCTTAGCAGGCTGCAGGTCTCCCAGGTGCTCCTCCTCTGCAGAAGCTGAGACCAGGGAAAGCTTGGCAGATCTCAGAGGATCTGGTACAGTCCCCATGGACTGTCTTCGAGATGTTGTTTGTCCTCAGCTTCTCCTTGGAGTTTTCTCGCTGGGCAGGCTGTCAGCGACAGGTTTCCTGTGAAGCTAATCTGTTAATGAAACAAACACAGTGTTAGCAGCAGTCAAATTTAAGCAAAAGTACCCACAGCTAATTGATTTTACAGCATGAAGAGGAATACTTGCAGGCAAAGGGGAAAGTGAAGCACCCAGTTCCGCCTGAAAGTCACAAAAAAGACACAGATTTCAAGGATGTCCCAATTCTGAGGTCTGGATGGAGAAAACAACACTAGGGACAAAGCAACAACAGCTCCTCTGTTGTTGATACATTAATGAAAACATTGACATGCAAGGAGGGAGGGGAAAAAAAATGAAAAGAAGAGGTGCAGACTTTGTGTGGAAATTTGAGTCACAAAACAAAATCACTGTGATAATATTCTCTAGCAAGCCACCTGTGGGAAGAAATGCCTATGTGAAGAACAGATCCCTAGGTCTGAGTGGATCCCACATCTTCAGTGAGCACCAGTCCCCACTTCTTCTCAAGGATAGCCCTTTCGGCTCCACTACCAGCAAGGACACAGTCACAGGGAGCAACAGGTCAATCTAGACTAATGTGGATGAACCCAAGCCTCACTGGTAAAGGGAATATGGAGGGATCACAACCTGCTGTGTGATGCAGATAAAAACCAAGAGAAGGTACTGCACGCCAGGGCTGTGCACATACTTACTGCTCTCACATTGAGATCCTTTGAAATAATTACAAGGAAGCCAGCTTGATTAATAAATGGAGGTACAGATGACCTAGAAATCAATTTACAAGTAGGTGGTATGAAATTGAATGGGGAGCATTGTAGCACGGCAGAACAGGAGGGGTTCATGCCATACCCAGGGAAACATGGAGGAGGGATTTTAAGCAGGTAGAACAGTTATCCAGGTTGGAATTGTGCCAGGACTGCAGAGAAACCATTGCTTCAAACAGGAGGTGATTTCCAAATGTGCTTGTCAGCTTTCCAAAGGGCTTGGCACTGCCCAACCTGGACGCTGCTAGAGATCAAGGATGGGATCCATGTCAGCAGAGTGGTGGTGGCCAGTGATGAAATCCCACCCCATTCTTCTTTTAAACTGCAGGCTATCTAGGCTTGTTTAAAAAGCTTTCACTGGCTTATGCTGTCAGCTAAATACAGGTATGTGACTTAAAGTGCTGCAACTTATTACTTATTCATTAAGCTTTCTGTCTTCCAGATATTAAAAATTTATTATTTTTATACTGCCTCTTTGGGCTCTGTCCAACCACAGAGATATACTCTGCTGGGTTAAGCCAGCCCTGAGAAACTATAATCCAGCCCCTGAAGGATCTCAAGTTCCTTAGCTGCACTCTGGGACAGCAGCCCAGCATCACCCCACAAGGGCTTTCCAAGAGGGCTAAGGATTGCTGAGCTTTTTGAGAAGTACTGAGAGTATATAAACCAGGCTGAGAATCAGTGGAAGTTTGTGGCTGCCTACAACATGTCTTGCCTTCGTTTTATTCCCACTTTAGAGACAGCCAACATAGTCCTGAAGGAAGGACAGACGTTCCACGTTCACGCTGTTGTGCTATAAACGTGTAACAGCTGCAAGGAGAGGAGCAGATGGCTTTGGGTATCCATTGGACTAAATTCTGTTACTCTCTTCTTTCCTTTTCCAAATATTGATGCAAACCAAACCAGTATGTACAACTGGGCAGCTCACATATATTTTTTCTTTATTTTTTAGATCCAGAGTTTATTTAAGAAAAATTAAGCAAATAATGGAACGAAGCTAATCCCCATTTTTAGGATGAGATGTACTACTCAGCAAACAGTGTCAGAAGAAATAAAGATTTCAAAGAAAATCAGTTTGGTTCTTCGCTATACAAAACCTGGGCAAGGCAATCTGCACACTGGAGCATTATGTTTTAACTCATACCCACTCAACAGAGCAATGATTCCTAATTTTTCAATTAAATTAGTTAGTTCTGGTCTGAATCCCTGTATGAACTCTCCCCATCTGTTTAGTGGCTCTTCACCTGAAACACACAGTTAAATGTTTGCCTCACATGGTAACTAAAAGATATTCTGCTACCAGCCCTTGCCTTATGTCAACAGAAGAAATTCTGCCCCAGAAAACCCACCTGGACCTATTCTCTGATGTGGGACAACTGAGCATTGTCCAGACATTTTGCTTGACCCTTGAATCTGGGGTGGAGGGCGGATCACTCTTCTGCCCAGAACGGCTCTGCAAATGAGTTAATTTATGAGAATAAGGTTTCTATAAAGACTTTGTTGTCAAAGTCATGGGAGCTATTTTCTAGACTCGTCACTAAGCCATCCTAATGACAGGAGCCAAAGGCACTGAAGTAGTCTAAATAAACATGGTAATTTAAGAAAATGTTCTAACTTAAGAATCAATAAAAATCAGAAAAAAGGCTAAGTCTTATGAAAGAGAGCAGCAAGGAAGCTCTACAGTTTACAGAACTAGAAAGGCATTCTTACTATTGGAATATAATTTATGATTATTGTCTCATTTTTATTATTTGAGTCCTGTTATATAGGAATGAAGAACAGTGTTGGGACCTGTGGGCAACACTACTCAACTGCCAAGACTCCGAAGATTCAAACAAACAAACAACACTGCCTGCAAGCAAATATGTAGGAAAAACAGAAATACAAAACTCAGTAGAAGGCCAAAAAACATGTCAAAACAAATCAAGATCGCTGATGAATTTTTCAAGTCTTGTACGCCAGACCTGGAGCAATCATCCAAAGTTTTCTTTTAACAGGAGGTGAAATTAGTATCCCCACAAAGGTCAAAATCAATTTTTAGTAATAAGAACAGATTTGCTACACCAACAGAGTTCTCCTTACCCTTATTCTTGCAGATCAAATTAGCCTGCCTGACTGTGTCAGTCTCATCTCAACAAAGAATTATTCTGGACCTTTAGCAACAAGAGGTTTCTAACTTTGGCAAAGTCTATTTCTGGCTTAAATGGTCTGGGAGGGTCCCTGCATGGCCAGACCTTCATGGACTCTTGTAACTGAGTAGGTCTTTTTTATGTGCTGTTTAAAAAACCCCAAAAACCCCAAATCCCAAGAAGTTTCCTGGCAACTCAATGCTGACAATGTAAAGAAACTCCCATCTATTTCAGTAATACCCAACCCCCAATAAAACAACACTGCAATTTTTACTCTTGCTGCTTATGAGAAAGTCAACAAAACCAGAAAGTCTGCATGTTTCATAATACAAACCAATACATTTTCAGGAAATTCCTACATAAGATTCTGCTTTCCATTCCCTCTGGAAGAAATCTAAAAATCTGCAAAAGCACAAAGAAGACTGCCAGCATCTCCACCTATCCTCACCTGTAAAAACAACTAAAAAGCAGCTCCCATACTAATCAAGCACCCCTTCCCCAATTCTGTATTCTCATCAGCTTTCCATTCCTTGAGTCCCCTACTCTTTGGGCCCTCTCTTCAACCTTGTCTCTGCAAATGGAAGAGCTGAACACTTGCTCTTAATAGTTCTAATCTTACAAAATCTCTCAGATCATCACAAAAATCATTACACAGCCACATTGGTTAAGAACAGAGATAAACATCTGCTGAAGTGAGAATTCAGTCTCTGTTCTCTTTTCCTGATCTGAGGGAAAGGACAATGGCTCACCTGAACTCTTATTAGACCACTAAATATATCGAAAATAAAACACATATCTTTAAATTTTAAACATAAAAATGCACTTGCATCCTTCTAATTCTGCAGCCAGTGGGGTTTTTCCCCCTCTTTTCAATGTCAAAGAGCGTTTATTATTCTGGTTTTTGGGAAAAATTTGCTTTATGGGTTATTTTCTCCTAATTATTTGTGGGATCAAAAAGACTGGCACTACAAATGAAAGACAGCACAAAACAAGGACACATTCATTAAAATACATAAGAGTTTGCCTGAAGAGGTAAGATACCAGACGCAGAGCTTCCATCTTTTGGTATGTTTTGAGATGCCAACAGGAGACAAATTATTCAGTGTGATGACACGGAGGGAAGACGTGGTGGGGATTTCCACAGATAACCTTGCATACTTGTGATTCCCATCAGAGACGGGGCTGGCAGTTCAAGCAGAGGGTGCCCAAGTCCCACTTCCCCTTCTACACCTCGATGGACCAGATGTTATTGCAGGTCGGACCTGCAGACAAAGCAGGAACCTGTGCCAGAGACAGACAGAGAGCTGGACAGCAGAAGCAACACGTTCAGCACCACAGGGCTGCAGCACTCTCTGTGCAGACATCAAGCAAAGTGGGTGATTGTATGTGCTGGTTTGCTTTTGACTGGCCTGTGCTGATTGAGTTAGCAGAACTTCTGCAACACCTCAGCAGATACTGCAAAACACCTATTTATTCCCTCACTATCCACTGAATTGATACGGCTTTACTCAGCCCGGATGGACAACTGCCTATTGCAGCTCAGAACTCCCTACAATCCTGAACTGTTTATTTTTACCTTTCACTGTATTAAAAATTACATTTCTCATCTCTAAGTTTTTTAACTCTAGGCATGCGGGGGTTTGCTTGAAAGGCTTTTCAGTGTTCCTTGTTATTTTCTGGCATAGGGAAGTTTACTTTAGAAAAGCATCTGATCCACTTGAAGACTCCAACCAGTTCAAAGCTCTAGCACACATAAGACATGGATCCTCTCCTCAGCCTTCCTGCTGCTGGCCACAGGAGTTTAAGGATGGAAGGACACACTTTAATCACCTTTGGAAATGAATGCACATCTATTAATGGACCCCCTTAGCACATCTGGCCTATACAAAATGCTGTGCAATGCACACATGCATACCCTCTGGGAAAAAGACCTCTATTTGTACAAGCCTGCTCACTAGAAGTCTAGGCCACTCATTTTAGTGTTAAAGCAAACACCACCAAAAAAAACCCCACAGCCTCTCCTAGAACCCTTCCCAACACCTGCACTAGAAGCCCTTTTTAATCTCATGTGATGCATGCCTCGACACTAAATCAGCTGGAACTACCAACTGAGCCACATGAACAGCCCTGAGGAAAAACCACATCCAGCCAGGGCTCTCACTGGGGTCCAGAGCCTGGGTCCTCACCAGACCTCAGAGCTCTTCCTTCGGGATGCTGACACAAAACCAGCACTATCTGTCAGGTCTGCTCAGAAAGGTGTCATGACACAAGGAAAAATAGAAACAGCAGAGGTAAAAATGGGAAGTAAGTCCAAACACAAAACCAGAGGCTAAGTAGTCATCTTTGCTTTCTAATGGTAGTAAACTGAGGAAAATCATGTGAAAATCAAGGGCAAGATGCACTACCATTTTCAGCCAAAAAGAGATGGCTGCCAGTCAGCCTGACACCTACTGAAGATTTATGTAGCAATATTTTGTACACGCTGAAGAAACGCATTTTTCTGGTTGTTGACTCCTCTCATCTTGCATCTCTCTGCCAGGTATAGACTTTAAATCCGCAGAGTGCAGAGCATGGGAACTCCACTTTGGAAGGACAAAGCTCAGCTTACCCTGCTGCCCACAACCTACAGATGAGAAAAGGTGTAAAGCTAGTCCTACAAATGGTACAGTGGCCTCTGGGACTAACACAAAGCAAAGCAAACTGCTTTGCACCTTTCTTAATTTCTCTCAGCTTCCGGCAAACCTTAAGTACATCCTGCCAAGAGCCCTCAGTAGGACCTTGCCCCAACACCTCAACGCAGTCCAGGGACACATGGGTACCTCAGCAGTCGCTCAGGGACAGATGTGGGAGAATATCTGCAATCGGCTTTTAATAGGCAGGCACGGAGAATAAAAACTGTGTGGTGATCAAGCGTGATTCAGCTCTACTGCCCTGCTGGCAGTCACCCTACAATTAGAAAGATGTCCATCTAAAAGGAAATACAGCTCTGCTTGGAGACAGGATGTTCCAGCCTGTGTCCCATCTGTTCCCTGTGGGCAGCACCCATGTTGCCCTGGCCAGGAGACAAGCAGCAACCCCCACATCCAGCTCCGGCACCTGCTGACGAGGTCCTGGTGGGAGCCCGGGCACTGTTAGCAATGCCACAATGCAACTCAACCAAGAAAGCTGGGCTGCTTCTGCTGGAAATGTCATTGTCCTCTGGCCATGGCCAAAGACAACAGGCTGGCACATGCTGTGAATGTGAGGCAGGAGCATCTTGTTTGTATGGGAGTAAGAATCAAGTGGTTACAGATTTATGGGTGCACCATGGTTTAGCAAAATTCGTCCACATTTCCAGAAAGAAAATGGGTTTGCCTTGCGCTCCAACATTTTAAAGCAAGAAAAACCAGTATTTAGAAATGATAGAAAATACAGTATCGAGCAGATAGCTAGAAGACAACATTTGGCAAGGAGACTGAAAATCCTGCTTTAGATTAAGAATTATGGTATCATCTGCTGCCATCGAAGTTTTGAGCCTTCGCAGTTCACTCCTTTCTCACAGATTAAAAGCTTTTTCCAGGAGAAGCTCAGATCCTCACGTAACCGCAGCCTCTAGAACCCCTCCAAAGAACCCCACAGGTGGTCAGAGGAGGGTGGCATGGGAAGGAACCACAGGAGGGCTGGATGACAGCCTGAACGTGCATCACCTCCACACTCTTCTCCCCATATCATCCTGCCCCTCTACTTCCCCACTCAGCCCACCCTCCCAAGCAGACAGGGGCCTTGGGCAGCAGCAGGGGCTGCAAAGACAGGCTGTCTCCCTGCACACCTCATCCCAGGGCTCCAGCACCTGATAAAAAGGCTTTCTTCGGCGAGGCATGTAAGCATGCAAGAATCCCTGCTGAACACCGGGCTTGCTGCAGAGCACCGCCAAGAGCCCGTCAGTCTTCCTCCTCCAAGGTGAAAGGGAAGGATAAATGGCTTTATGAAAACAGCTAAACCAAACAACAACTACACCGACTGGCAGCCAGCTGTAACACTTGCATAAGCTACAGTGATATTCCTACCTCATATCCTGGGCCACCCTGGAGGGGAGGCAACGTGGGTAAAACCCACAAGGATATACCTTTTTTTTTTTAATTGCATGTTATTATGTTTAGCCTCATTATTTATCAGCAGTTTTTTCTTATTCCAGTGTCTGACCCTGGAAGTAATTTTTAAGGAAGTGCAGCCTGACTTCAAGGGTAAGCAATGTTTCAGGAGGAAGGTCTGCGTGCGCACTCCTGACACATGCACATGAGAGGAAGCCAGCAACCCACTATCCACATCAGGCAGGTGACTCGACTTCACATAGCTCACTGCCACTGCTTATTTTTCTTCAGCTTACTATTGCATAAAAACAACAGTTGGTGTTTGAGGAATGTGAACAGGAGGGTCATCAGGACCTCTCAAACACCACTTTCGTACTTGCTGTCGAAAGCAAGAGAATTTCTAACCGACCAGTGGGAATTTCACTCCTTACCTATCCTGCTATCTTTCTGTCTGATAAAAGAGTGGTGAAATCTAACCCCTCGTTAATGCATTTTATGCAGCTGACTGCATTTGAATGTTGACAGCTGACAAACAAAAGCCCTTTGTGAGTTTTTTGTGAGAGCAGTTTAGCAGTAGCCAACAATAAATACCTTTTCCCTACACAGCAATGCCATAGTGACTTCATTATAAAGCAGAGTGCTCATCTTCAGGGATGAAAGCATAATGCTGGCTTGTTGCCCATGCAATTCTTGCAATTCTTGCTTGTTGCCCAGACAACTTGCATCAACCAGGATGATGTGGTTTACATGGACATCCATCCATTGGAAGCTGGACTAAGACCAAAATCACATTTGTGTGGTCAGGAAAACATAACCACTGCTGAGTAGGTGTGTCTTGGAAAGGGTGGCTCTCGGGACAAAGGCTGTTATGTACTTCTAACATGCTTTCAGATCCTCAAAAGGTAGTTTCCTGAATTTCATTATGACTTCCTTAAGAGCATTCCCCCAGTGCACTGAATACAAACATTCATCTCATGGCTGAAGCATCCCCAGGAGCAGAGTTACCACCCTAGATAATTAGGCCTGATTTGCTGCTGAATAACCGTACTATCAGTGCCCAGTGAAATGCATTGTAGCAGCACTTCTTACTTTAAAACCAACCTTGCAAGTAAGGAAATTCTGCCTTGGAAGAGCTGACAGCAGGATCAATGTCTTTTGCATAAGGTAAAACCCAAAAATGATAACGTTTAGCTCTCACACACCATCTGAAAAAATTAAGTTCTCCTCATATATCATATCATTTTAATGAAGATGCTGGGCTCAGTTTTAGAGAAGGAAATAGATCTTTACATAACAGGCACCTGGCAAGGGACGTATCCATTGTCATTTACAGGCACTATCCTAATGGAAAAGAACTACTCCAAATGGCATGTAATTAGAGAAGAAGGATGCAGTGCCTACCCAGTCATTACTGTAACAGAAATTTGCTGTACCGTGTGATTAACCTAAGAAAGGCATGATGATGATCTCACCATGTCTGCTCTTGCCCCCTGGCTATCACAAAACACAACTCATGTGAATAGAGAGGCTGGCAGCTGAAACAGCTATCACTGTGGGTTTGTTTTTTTTAAAAAACCCCAACAGTTAAAAATATCTTGCCTTCTTCCTGCTGCCACCTCAGCAGTTGCTTCCTGTTTTTTCACGTTGTCACTTTGCTCTGCTGCTGGCTGTCACTGACAGTAAGAGCAGCAAAAAGAACAAAATAATCTCCTTAGTAAACTACCTCCTGCTAAAAACCTTCTCAAAAAACCCATGAGAGGAAGCGCCATGTGCTGGGCCACTTTTTGTCTGATGTACTGAGGCTCTGCAGGAAACCAAACGGCTGCAGGTTGGCGGCCTTTGGTATTCAGGGATAAAATCTGAGCAATTCTGTGGTATCTTTACAATGCCACTAAAAGCTCTGTTGAGGGCAGTGACTCAAACCTGTGTGTCCAGCTAAGGACTCTAAGCTGCTCACCTCAGTCACTCAAGCTTACGATGTGACGTCAGTGAGACCATTACATGAAAAGCTGTCATCTCAGCTTCAGCCTCTTCTTTTTCTTTACTTGAGGCTATACACTTTATTTTGTTGAACGCTGACCCTAGTGGAACTGGGCGAAACCAGGGCCTCGTTCATTATTTGTCAGGCAAACTGATGAAGAACTGCACGTTGGATGTGGGGAAACCAGCACTCGTTACGTACTGCAGATAATCAGTGAGACCACTGTTCTTTACATCCAGCAATGATGGAACAGCCTAATGGTGTACAAAGCACTGTAGGTGGGTGAGGGCTTCCAGTCACCTGACTCTAATGAAGGTCAGTGCCAGATGGGAAAATGGTGGTAAAATACTACAGCTATAAACCACACCAGGTCTTTGGTTTCCAGCCAGAGCTGACAGAAGGTGTTGAAAAATATCTGAGAAACCTCCCAGATGACAGTGACTGCCACTATGGCAGATCTGATCAGGTAAAATTGAGAGAACCTTACTGTTCTGGCTCTTGGCTTGAGCAAAAGGTGGTACTGGCACTGATACCAACTTAGCATTGCTAAAAATCAACTCCCAAACCTTACATCACTGACTGTAGGTCCTAAAATTCAGCATGTAGCCAGAGAGCTCTTTGGGATAAAGAGAGGCTCTTAAGTCTTTTCCATCCAGCACTTAGATGTGCTTGAACAAAGAGACTGCAGTGCTTCCTCTGGGTGAAGCAGCCGACTCAGGCACCAAGTCATGCTCAACACCTCCACCCTCCTACAGCAAAGAAAAACACCAACAGCTGTGCTGTATGATGGCTTATTTTAGGAACAACTCATTATTTGCAGGCTATCCCACAGGTGTTTGATGGCAGTAGCTTTTTAAAGTTGCCTTTGCAGGCAGCACAGGGGTGTAAAAATCTTTCACACTAACAATTGCAGGAACCATCCTCACTTCTGTTAGAATTGTTTCCTAACAATGGCTTACTCAAAACATGTATTTTTATCCCTACATTCAATGTGCTTCTATCCTTTTAGCCCCAAGAAGGGAGGCTAAGGTACCCAACTGTCTGCAGCATTTTATACTCTGATTCAAGTATGATTTTCACAGGCTTAGGAATAATTACGTTCTCTGCTTCTGAATTCTTAAAAATCTCAGTGCTCCTAAAACAAATCCTTATTTAGTGTCTGACCTGGGAAGTCTCATCTGTGTTGGAACCAAACTAAGCCCAGGATCACTTCCTCAAGACAGACAATATTTAAGAGATAGCCATGCAAAATCTGGAGACTAGTTCAATAAAACAGGCTGGAAACAGAGACACAGCAGGTGTTGTAAGCCAGAGCTTTGCCCACTGCAGTACGGCGCAGCCATATCCATACCCTAGACCTCTGCCTTATCCATAACCAGGTGTATGGTCCGGTCCACACCCCGGAACTGTGCAAGGCTCACACCAGGCTGATGTGATGTCTCTGCTTCTGCCAAAGTCTGGCATCTTCGAAGGTAGAGCTCAAGGTTTACACTGAGCCTATTGCTGGGCACACCTCCTCATTTCTTCTGCATTTAGGACAGGTGGATTCACATTTACATTTATCGGGTGACTAAAGCAATGCACGCAGTGATGAAGGCACTGGTAAAAAACATTAACTTTGACTTGAATCACTGTCCCTCAGGATGATTGCCAAATTGGTTTATGAGCATAATTAGCATTAATTAAAATGACAGCTCAAAGGAGATACATCACATCTGAGTTCAACTGAGTCTCAGGTTTACTGGAGCTGGCTGCCTCCACCACCTGGCCAAGCTCAAAGCAGACATCCCTGTGGGCAGCATGACTGGCACTCACCTGGCAGCTATCCTTCCAGCTCACCTTCCAGCCTCTCATGCCACACTGCAAGCATATCATGCCCCCAAGCATTCAAAAAAAAAAGAAAAAAAAAATGATGTGGCACCCCCAAGCAATTACTGAGTTTATCACCTAAAGCCCAGCACCTCCCATCAGGCTGCACTGCTTTTTACTCCTCTTTGCAGCAGTTTTAGCTGCCCTTGCTCAAGCTGCCAGCATATTTAACCTGCAGATCTTAGAAGTGATCTAAGGTCGAGCTGTACCTTGCTAGAGCACAGCTGTGAGCGAGCAGGGCTGTGGGATAGCTTTGTCCTTGTTTCTAAGTCAGCTGGAGTGGAAGCTGGCAGGGCGTGAAAAAGGATCATTCACGGCTTAGGGTTTAATTACTGGACTCGCATTGAACATCAATGCCCCATGCAGAGAGGCACATTTGAAAGAGTGAGAAAACACATGGCAACCTCAGAGACAGTATGGAAATCCAGACAAGATGGTTTATTTCCACACAGGACCTTCTTGAAGATAAGTGCTAGATACTTCAACCAGTCATCCAACAGCTGCGAATGCACAGCAGGCTTCCGACCAAAATTTGTTTTTATCGACATCCTGTTTATGGATACAATTTGAATTACCACAAACTATGCATACTTACATGATTGAAGACAGACATACATATAAAATCTGATATATGCTAACAAAGATAGTCATCTAGCCTAATCTGGGTGATTAAAGCTGGGCATTGAAATCAAAGAAGTCTGACGCTCAAGAGTGCTGAGTAATCAGAAATACCAGTAAAGCCAGTAGGATTTAAAAGTTGCTCAGTATTTTTGAAAATACAATTTTTTTTATTCCTGTTCTTATCCAAGAAATGCCAGAAGGTTCTAACAAACTCTGCCACTTTACTGGATGCTACATGTGAGCATAGAGATACTAAACATTCATCACATAAGCAGAAAAGATACAGAGCAAAGGTAGGAACCTCTACTTTTTCTGCCTCTTGAATACAATCTAACACAGATGAAGATCGCAGAGAAAGCTTTGCAACAACTAGTGTCTAATGCCAGTGATTTAACTACAGAATACCTTTCTTCTACATCTCATCATCTACTACTAAAGCTGTGCAATCATGAGCCCAGCAATTCTGGCTTTAGTGTTCCACCTCTGCAACATTACCGAAAAAATATTCAAATGAGTTCCTTCCCTTCCTAGATTCAAGTCCTGAATCTACAAAGAGGGAAAGAGACCTCTGTTAAATAAAAGCCAGAAAACAAAACAAGTGTACAGAATATGCTGCTGCTAGCATTTGCAAAGAAAAAAACCAAACCCCACAAAAGCACCACCTCAAAGCTGAATAAGCAAAGGGTGTTACAGACCCAGGAAAAGCACTTGCACATACTCCACCCAAGAAAAGTACTTGCAACCACTGCAGATTCATAAGTGTCCATACAAGGAGGTAAGCACTTTTGGAAAGGGCTCTGTTATTGCTCTTGCTCTTCAGAAAGCTCAGGCGGGGCATGGGATCAGATGGGGTATGAACATACGACAAGAGAGAACATCCAGTGTAAACAGGGCAGCAGTCACTGAGATACTGAGCCAGCGACTCAATTATCTTTTCATCTTCTTACAGATGAGCTGCTTCTCTTGCAGAGAGCAAGACTGGCAATTTGTTCCGAAACACCTCCCCTATAAACCTTGTAGCCTGTGTGCCAGAGCAAGCGAGCTCAGAGCAGACCAAGAACAAATGGAAGTCGTATGTGGACAGACGCAGATTGTGTCAGAGGCTAAGTAAGTCCAGGCTGCAGAGCTAGGAAACGAAGAGCAATTGATCAGGTGTTCATTGTATAACTATATTATCGAACACTCAGGCCACACTCCAAGAAACTTGGCTGTCACTAAGGTGGGAAGCCTTGCTCTCCATCCCTGCTCAGCTGCTGGTCAGCACAGTCCAGGTAATTACTGTAGCTTGATTTCCATTATCTCAGCTCTCTCCACTCTGGTCCCTCATCTATTTATTAACAATCCAGAGCCACAGATGTGGGCAGCCACAGGAAAATTGTTGGGTTTGTTCGACTCCAAGTCAACAGGAGAAAAATATTTTTGCAAATGCAGACTGCCGTGTGAGGTGGTTCAAGAGAGACTGATGTCTGGTTAGCACTGCAGATGGGCTGAAAAATCCCCCATCACCACTTCAAAACTCTCACCCTTTTCCTTTCCCAGAAGGACAGAAAATGTGTTCTTTTCCCCTCGTGTGTGGGGGCTTTGCCTTTATTTAAAGGGAAAAACTGCAACACCTAGAAATTCATTAGGCCCCTGGCCTTCTCTCTGGGCAGCAACTAGATGAAATGGCTCAGCTGTTGAATTTCAAGTTTAGCATGCCTCAGTCCTAAGTTTCTCCCACAAAACTAAAGTGTTAATGCTGACCTTGGGAACACCACCCTTCTCCCATACGAAATTCAGTGACTTCATTCCATTTATGAGGCTGACATACCTCTACAACTGCTGAGTGAATTCTCTCCGGGTAAGAAGGCAGGAGGAGATAAGGGGTGAAGGGGAGACCTGCTCTTTCAGAAAAAAAAATGAGGATGTGCAGAGGAAAGTAAGTTGGTTGGTCTCTGTGATAAGAGAAATTTGTTGGCCCTCTGCCTCCTGGACCTAGGCTTGAATGCTCTTCCAGCACTGATTCCCCATCTGTCTCTTACTGAGTGGTCCTTGCCAGACCGTTTCACAGCTTCATATCGCTCAAGGCCAGGAAACTGTTCATAAATGGATGTTTTAAAATTGTCTTTTGCACCATGATATAGCATCATTTTCGAAAGGTAGTTTTAAGTATTTGTTATGTTGACCACGTTCCTATCTCTTGCTGCCTCATGTCGCATGTTCAAGTTGAACATTGTAAACATTGCTTTGTCTTCCTAAGCTTCTGACGAACACTTTTTCCCATTTCCTGGGTTTTTTTGGTAAAGTATTAGGTCTCTCTCTTTTAATGGCTGACCAACGTCAAACACTATTCAAAAGGCTGCTCTCTGATCATACAGAAAGTAGTGTTCTGTGTATAGGGACATAAAAAGAAAAGAAAAAAAAACCCAAAACCAAAAAACCCACAGCAAAAACCCTCGGACAAACAAAAAAACCCCAGATACACTTAACTAAAAAAAATATGTATATGCATAAGGGGGGAAAGCCCATTTTCCCAAAGACTGACCTCTTTTCAGTCACGAACAGAAAATCCTCTCTGAAGAAAGACAGAATTAGTCATTAAGTGTATATAACCAATTAACACTTTCAAGTCTCAGTGGTGAAGAAATTAAGATCAAGACTACATGACTACAAGATATTTATCCCAGCTAAATTCTGGTCATGGAGGTCAGCTCAGAAGCCCATGAATGAAATTCCACATGCTACACACAAATGTCAATCCCACATTAATTCAAAGGGCAATATCTATTTTCATGTGCATTTCTTCTTCAAAATGCTCTCCAAAATTAAGCTAACAGGTTTACCCCAAAACACATTTAACTGTCTTTAATTCCACCGTGCAAAAGAGTCATCACATGGTCTGCTAGAAAACAGACACTTTTCATTCATCTCTACCTCATCTGCCCTATATTCATTATGAATCAGCCGTCTAAGACAGGATGACTGAAAGGATGATGTGGTTTGGCTTCCTGTCAGAATGGCAACTATGGTGTTTGGAACAATTTCATATTAATTCAATATCTCTGGTTAGATACCTCTGGTAAGAGGCCAGATTTATACCTCCTGTAAACTACAGCAGCTCCATTAATGGGGTTTGCATCAAAGGAATTACAGCGTTTAACTGCAAGGTCAAATTTCACCCATCTAATTAAGTTTCCTGCTCTGAGCAGCATGTTAGCTACTGACTCTGATATGATTTTTACCATAACAGGTGTGGCTCTGATTGTCAACTAGTTGAACTCATGTGGTCATTAAAGGCTAATTTTGTTTGCTGAAGTCGAGATTATAGATCACATTGAAAAAGAAGAAGAGTTTCAACAGACAAATACGAGACAAACCGAGGCTGAGTAGGTGGGATTCATTAGTCACTCGAAGGCAGGCTCTGCTCCTGGAGGAACAACACCACATGAGCTGTCCTGGAGCATCCACACAGACGGAACTGATGAGTAACAGCAAATAACACTTCTTACAGAGCTCCCTTCTTGGGATCATAGTATTAGATGCATAATGTAATTGAAGCTCGCTTTCCTGGTACATACTTAACAAAACTATTATTAGCTTTGTTGTCCTTTTCCTTCATTTTCTTCTCCTAAGGCTTTTTGAGGAGCGGCTCAGACATTGTGTGGGTTCTCTCTCTACCATCTGCATGTTTGAGCTGGCTGCTGGTAGGAAGGTCTGCTCACATTCCCGCAGGCGTGCCAATCTGGATACAGCAGACACATACAAATAGCCTGTATGCAGGAATCTAGTGAAAAAAAAAATTAAGAAAAAAACAAACCAAAACCCAACCCCAACCAAACAACAAAAAACCACCCCAAAACCCCAGGGTACTATCTCATCAACACATTCAGTCCACTCATCTTCTCCTTAGCAAGTGTGAGTGTGCTTATTGTCCATCTCTTTGGCAAGCATCCTGCTACCTTCCTGTCCCCTCCAGCATGGAAAACTGTAATTATAAATAGGTCATTTTATTATGAAAATTTGTTTTCCAAGCAATATTCCCTTGAGGCCCTTCATATTATGAGCATCTTTTGAACTGGATACTGTTCTCCTATTTCCCAATATCAACTCACATGTTTATGTGATAATGGCCAAGCATGGTCCAGCTGGAAGCAATTCTCAAACAAACCATTTAATAGAAGAGTATTTCTGAGGGAAAGCTCCCAGGCTTTGTGATAGGATATTATCTGCTTTTATTGCACTGTGGCCCCATGACTTGAGGTTTGAATTGTTCCTTTTAAGTTGATGCATACTGTGAACCCAGAGAGGAAGTAAAAACCCCTTTTCTCACCAAAGGAAAGACCACCTCCGAGTTTCTATGCCTGCTATATGCAGGAGGAAACTGCTTGTCCCTTCCCCTTCCTAGGCATCAAGCTAATTGAGACTCAAAACAATCAATAAAGGCTGGATTAATTCCAGAGTGCCAAAAGCACAAGCAGCTAAATTAATGAAGCTTAATTCTTTTGTAATACCCATTTGTTAAAACTTAGCTGCAGCTCCTGATGCAGCTTGCTTGACTTCTCAGGAAATGAATGAACCAATTTTATTCCTCAGTTGTAGTTCGCAGTGCATCCTCATGTATTTTTAGCACCACTAGCACATGGCCAAAACTACAGGCTGAGTTCAGCTGATGAAGCCTATGTTCTCAGGCGTGAGATAACAGCACAGATTCTGCACAGTCCTGACCTGAACTCATCACACCCAGTCTAATCAGGTCTTCCAAGTCTAATCAGCTCTTGGCTGAGGTAGATGAAAGCACATTTGCAGTTACTAATACTCATGCTTATGGCATGAACAGGTTTATTTGAAGAACGGGACAGCAGACAGGGACCTGAAAGCATGGCCACTTTATTCTGCCATACCACGCACTTGAGGTGACTCCTTGAAACACCTCTTACCCTTTCTGTGAAAATGCCTTTGGTGCCGCAACTACGAATTGTCAAATGTTACTGCAGCTGACTTTCTAGCTGGGACACTTGTCCCTATGGACAGACAGAAACTGATCCTATTTTATGGAGTACTGAAACAGCAGATCTTGTAAGGCTGTTGCTCAGCTTGAGCAGAAATCTGGGTCCTCAAACTCATGCAAACCTTCATGGCCTCTTTACTGGCTTTTAACAGATACTCCATGACTATTAGTCTCAAGGGCAAGACTAACATTTTTCTTTTAATTAATATGGAGAGGCTGTGGTGTGCAGCAGTATTATAAAGAGTTCTGAAATGCCAGCCTTTCAGAGTGGAATAATTCTGTCATCTTGTTTCCATACAGCTCTTCTCAAGACTATCATCTTGCTGACACGTATTTTATCACTATTACTTCTACTCCTTACTACACTGCCCGGCATGCTTATTATATTCCATAATTTTCTTAATGAGTCATCTCAACCTTAATCTTTCAATTGTGTGAAGTTTTTCATGAAACCGATGCTTCAGAGGAAGGAGAGTGACTTTAATGAAAGTGACCCTTTCGTTTGTTAAATGCTAAAGTGTGATTATCCTTCAGCATTTTCTAGCCGAAGGGCTAGCTAAGTCCCCAGCAACCAGACTGCTGCTAGGAGAGCTGAGCTGGAAAGATTTAGATGACTTTTACACCTCTCCACTTCCTGAAGCTGGGACCTGGTGATATCTAACTCATTCCTCAGTGCCCAAAGGCCATCCTAAAAGCTGCTCTGAATTGCAGCTCCAGTAGTCTAAGAAAAGAGGGACTTGCTAAAATGCAACAGTGCCCTGTCCACATCCCCTTCTTTGCTGGGAAATTTCTTACCTGCTCTGTTATACCAACTTTACAGGCTTAATCTGTTGTTTGACCCTGTTTTTGGCAAAACTCCAAAGAGTTCAGGGGCCCTATGGAAGGGGAGGGGCTGTTCCTGAGCACTCAGCAGACACACTACTTTCTGGATTAAGATCTCACTGGCAATACACCGAAGGTGAAGCACCAGTCCTTGGACTACAAAACATTTTACAGTTTCTTTACTAAGACAAAATGACTGCCCATGAGTAGAAAATAACTTTCAGTCAGGCTAGCTTTAGGTTAAGGGACTCTGCTCACCCCAGAGCTGGTAGACACCACATTTCCCCGACCAGAGAAACCATGTGCCAGCTCTACCTGCTACCAACAGGAACACTCATCTTTCCCAAAACCATTTAAAATCAGATTAGTAACCAGTCTACTGTTCTTTTCCTTCTCTGTTTCACCCAGGAAAGGAAAAACCCATCCCTCTGAAAATTATGCCTAAATGCATAATTTTTGTTCCCACATAAATGTTAATGAACTGACTCCTGTTTATGCAAATTTAAGGTAAACATCAGATCCTTTGTTATCCTGCGTTGGAAATCCCCACTTTTTCCATGATAACATCTTAACTGCTTTCCTCAGCTTTCTAGTGATTATTTCAGGCACGTAAAGAGGGGTCCTGGAGTCACCAGAAAATTCCTGAATTAATTCTTCACTGACTTCACTGTCATCATTTGAGATAAACCATTGCTTTTTATAGTATCCTTTTAAGATTAGTCATAATGTAGCATAGTAATCATGCCCTCTGTCTGAATCTGTTGGCTTTTTTGCATGAAGAACAGTAAAAATAATTGTACATCTCCTTGTTTCATTTTGCCTTTTTTCTTGTTTGACTTCCCTTTTAAAAACTGAACCTTGTTTGTTTGCACATTATCATCACTGGGAAAGAGAATTTTCACCATTAGAATGCGGTCTGGGATTCCAACTGCAATAGTCAATATTTGTTCAGCGTTCTCCAAAAGAAATAGGAAGGCACAAGTGCATATAGAAAGCCATCCTGTTCTTCAGGATAAAAATGCCAACTGGTGATAATTGCATGATGATTTTGAAGAGCTGACAATATTAATTACCATCACTGAGCTACAGGAGAATCTCAAGATAGAGGTGTCACCGTGAGAATTCAAGCAAACACTGGTTACTTCTCAATATTTTTAGAAACACCTTGTCCATTTAGCAGAAAAAACAAAAAAAAGTCAGAAAAAGGGAAAACAGTTAGATCTGTCTTTCCAAAGCTGAACGTTTGGTCACTGTGTTCTGCTTATGTTTGGTGTGTGTTTTCTTCAGAAAATGACGATACTCCTGGTTGCAAGCTCTCTGGGCAACCTTTCCTACACTAGTCACTTCAGTCCTGACCTATGCTTTAGTTCATAGTTGTAGCTAGCTGAAGCACTAAAGAAACTTTGTTAGCTCTTGCCAGACTCATTGAGACTAGCACTGCTTCAGGAAACACTGCTCTTCCCCCCACTTGTGCGTGCATTAATGTACAGGCACACAAATGAGAGGGTGAGTGTTATTACTGTGTAACCATGATCAATCCACAGACAATATGAATGATTTTAAACTTAGCAATGCTGCTGCTTCCTGGATCAGGAGTTCACCAGACCGCAGCGAAGATTCCTGTCTAGCAATGTGCTTCATATCTCTTTTATCATAGTTGAGTTTGACTGTGAGGGTTGCCTGAGAGGGAGATGATAAATATCTCAGAACACATACTTCTTATGATCCTCTTCTAAAAAACTTCTCCTCCACTCCCTCAGCATAATATTTCTTCTCCAAAGCTAGACAACAGTGGTATAACTTAGATTGGAAAATGAATTGTTACCACTTGCCAAGGGATACAAGCTTTCAGCCTCAGCTCAGAGCTGGTCTCCGCTATGTTAGACACAGACACGAACAGTACGTAGCAATGCTGATAGCACAGATACTAATAGTTTAACAAAGCACTGGGGTGTCTGTGTCCTCCTTGATTAACTCCTTGTTCTTCTAAAAGAACTGTCAGAGGGAGGAAAACACGCAAGGAAACCAGCAAACTCATTTTACTAATGTATAATAACTACAGTAAAACGAACAGTAGAAGTAATGTGTTGCTAACAATTACACTCAGAGATATAATAGATACAGACACTTTTTCCTGGATAATTTAATAGATACTGGATCTTCCTGGATGTCTGGTTGATAGTGGCTGTAGTAATAGCTTCCATACCCGCCACCAGGCTTTGTTACAGAGGATCATGGAGATAGAGGTGTGGGGGAGATGTGAGGAAAGAACTGAATCTGTTCCTTGTGGACACACCTGTAGCACTCTTACCATAATGCACTGAATTATTTGTCATTGTTGGCATTCTTCCCTCCACTTAATTATTTTCATCAAGTGCATGTGTCCACTGCTGACAGAAGGCAAATAGGTGCAAAATGGTATTGTGCTGGTTCTCAGTCATTCCCCCTTTGGTGCCCACCTTTTCCTTTGCCTTTCTCCCCCACAGCCTGCATGGAGCTGCAAGTGGTGGCACTGTATTTTCTTCCCTATTTACTTAGCAGCATGCTGACACCTTGGCCCTCTAGGATCTGCTGCCAATTTACAAATGTGAGCTCTTAGCCACAGACTCCCAAGAGACAAATAACTCGATGTTAATAAGTAACTGATCATGCGTGACTAAATTTTTAATCGGTACCAGTCTTTGTTTCTATAGAACTGTTACTGAGTTCAAAGTCCATATATATAATAAAAGAGATACATGTAGACCTTTTCTATTTTTACTATTTGCAGAAGTAAACTGTATTTAGATATACTTTCAGAAACTTTTCCTATTGGACAGTAACTTAATTTCATTCAGAACATGTCCAGAACTTGCTTTCCCCCAGTAACATTACCCATCTTTTTTTTGTTCACTCTCAAGAAGGTGATGTTTACCTAAATTAGGTAACATCAGATCTTAATCCAGGATTGCTCTTAAATGCACAAAGGCAACAGATTCAGCCTATATCCTAACTCTGCCTTTAGTGTGGGAGTTATAAATTAAGAAGTGATGTGCTGCTAGGAGCATAATTCTAAGTACGAAGTTTTGTTCTGTCTGTAGCTGTGAGACTACGAGCAGACTGCCTGTACTCCTACAGCAGTGAGGATTTCACAAACTGTAGGCAGGATGTTGTTCCCCTTAGCTTCGGCTGAGTCTGACAGAGGGAGTTTATGTTGTTAAAAATAACAGTGTCAGTAACAGTTGCAGGACCCAAATTTGACAAATTTTACCACTGCCAAAGTATTTTGCTAATGAAATCTGTCTAACCTAGCACTTGCTGGATGGTCTTCAGCAAGTTTGAGTCTTAAAAATACTATCTTCTGTCTGTCCTGACCCTGTAGAATTAATTAACAGCCACTATTCTTATTGCTGGGCTGACTCTGGACTGGATTCATAATTCAGAAATGTGTAACTTTTGGGACCAGCCACCCTAAGGAAACATACACATAGTCTTCTGATTGCAAAAGGAGTTGAAGAAAAGGTGCAACCACGAGAAGGGAAAGCATATGATGAAAAAACTCAAAAGATATTAGCCCAGTTTGGGGCAAGGAAGCTGAGTTTGAATGGGTGGGGGAAAGATACCACGCAGGTAGTAAGATTTCAAAATTTCATACTGGAGGGATATACAATTGGACAAACAATTGAGAAACAATTCCTAAGATGCTGACAACCAGCCTGTTGAAAATTCAGCAGAATTCTAGAGCTCACTGTTACTCTGTTCAATCAAATGTGGTATCTCAGCTCTGTGATGATTTTTCAGACCTTTTAAGGGTCCATCACTGTTGATATTTAGTGCATCACTGTCTATACTTCATGAAATCTTGTGAATAGGCATTTTCTGGGACTTGTAATAAAGAAAACTTCACGAATTTCAAGAACACTCTTTGTCCTGACATTTGAGTCGTTACACAATCAGAACGTACTTTTCTTAATTTTAACACTTTGAAGACAGCTTGGTCATTCTAAAGGCTGAAACCTGCTATCTTTATTCGTGCAAAACAACCCTACCCACAGGCATCATCATATCGCTTACTCCATGGGATGGTCTGCACATAAAGGCCTTCACATTTTCAGACCTCATACATCACCCTCCCTCACTATGCATTAAGCTTGTAGACAGGGCAAGTCAAGGTGGTTACAAACACACAAACTGCAAACAAAAAAAAGGTAATGTCAAAGAACTTTATTTTGTACCATCCCCCACAGAAGGTGCCTTCAGACTATGCAGTCTTATCCTTTTGTTGAGATTCAGGATGCTACACGCTTCTGGAAAAACTGACAATTTTCTATCAAAGCCACCTACCTCTGGCCCATACTCTCAGATACTGTGCTTTCTAGAGAGCTGTAAGTCCAGGCTTAAGCATAGTTCAAAGCAAGTAAAACTCACAGCGTTCAAGTAAAGACTCACAAAATAATTACATTGTATATGTCAGCCTAGACATCACAGCCGGGGTGGGATTTACAGCTCTTTAAGACAGGAAAGCAATTCTCTTTCTCTCTCACCAACACTTGAAGGCACAGCTGAACAAAAGCAGTTACAAAAGCAATTCACTGTAATGGGCACTTTCAGTTTGCAGTTTGGATATTACTCAGTGTAACTTCTTGGTACCATTTACTCTAGGTGACCTTAAACTTATTTGAAGCTGGCTGGGAGAGAAGACAGACCTTTTAGGATGGAGGTCCAGGGAAAAGAAACCCTTCTGACTTCTACAGGACACCAGAGGTCTATCGTGATTCCTGAGCTGCAGACTCCATGGAACTGAGGTGATCTGAGGAGGGAAAAAACTCTAACATAGGCAGATCCAAAGTTATAAATGTAGAAATATTTAATTCAAATGCTCCTTTTAGAGGACAGGCAACCAGATTCTGAGAAAACCTTGGCTTGCAAAGAAATGCAGGGATCACTGCCTGTAACTAATGGAACAGAAGTTCCCACCGTGTAGTCGTGGGAAAGAAAAGTTTGTACCATTGGGTGAATAGACAGGGGAATACTGAGCACGAGGTTATTATCTCCACACGTGACATTAACAAGGGCCTTCCTGGAATCCACTGTGCAGCACCGGTGGCCAGCAAGGACAGTGGTGGAGGCTCAGAGAAGAACAGCCCAGACATTTCTCCTGGGGAGCATCTGCATTCCAGGGAGAGACCAAGAGAGTCAGGTCTATTTATCTCATTGGAGGCGTTAAGTGGCTATTTAATTACTGCACTTAAATACTTGAGCAGAGGGAGATGATCTGAAACTAGATAGCTATTTAACCTGACAAACAAAACATTACAAGATCCAGTAGCTAGAAGATGAAGTCAGAAAAATTCAAAGTGGAAAACAGATGCAAACGTTTAACAAAGCGATTAAAAATTGGAACCAATTATCCAGGAATGTAGTCAATCCCCATCATTGGAAGTCATTAAATCAAGACTGTTTGAAGAGGATGGTGGGCCAGACCTTAGAATCACTGGGGAATAGTCTCTGCTTTATATTATGGAAGAGGTTAGACTATGGGATCATAATAATTCCTTATGATTCTAATAAATGCACCACGAGCATTGTTATCTTCCTTGCCAGAAAAAGAAGGATGAAAGAATAAAACATGAATGAAGCCAAGGCCTGTATGGGGCACAAAACACAAGCTGAATGTGGACAACACACGCCACAGACCAGGAGCTGACATCATCAGTAGTTTTGTCACCAACTACAGCAAGAGAAGGAAAAGGCCGTGAGGGATTCGTGCCCAGCCTCAACGCGCTGAGCTAGGCAAGGGACATCACCTGGCCAGCCCTTACGGCGCGATGCTCCTTGACCGTGACATCCCAGCTCGCAACCCGAGCGGACCCTCCCGCTGTCGGCCCAGAGCCTCCACACCACGGTCTAGGGAGCCCCGAGCTCCAGAGACAACCACGCGGGGGTACCCCAGCTCACCCTCACCGCTGTGTCCGCCCGGCTTCGGCCCGGGGGACGCCCCTTGGCCACGATCCCCGCTCCGGGCGGCGGAAGGCGGCGGGTGGGGCTGCCCCCGCGGCGGCGGCCGCCTCCGGGGCATCTTCCGCGCTGCGACATCGCGGCCGCGGGCA
>VZTD01006000.1:3161451-3239756 GCA_013397725.1 Rhagologus leucostigma
GGGCCGGGCTCCCCCCGCGGCCGCAGCAGAGCGGGGCAGCTCCCGGGCCCCGCCGGCGGGGAGGGACCGCGGCAGCCCCGGTGCGCTCGGCTCCCGCACCCCGCCCCGAGCCCTCCCAAACGCGCAGGGCGCGGACACGTACCTGCTTCCAGGGAGACACTTCCCGCTGACGCCAGCCCCACCCCAGGCCTCGCCTGGCTTTTATAGAGCGGGAGCTGGCGGCTCCTGTCCTCCATCAGGCGCATGGGGCTGAGCAGGGGGCCCTCGGCAGCCCCCCGGGAGAGTTCGGCGGCCGTGCCAGAGCCCCGGGCTCGCTCTGCGTTGCCACCTCTGCCAGTCGGCTTCTCTCCAGCTCCTAGCCCAAAAGCAGGCGCTGAGCTGCTTCACGGTAGAAGAGCTAGAACCTCACACCCCAAATCCGCCAGTTCCATCCACCTGTGCTGGCCGTGCATGTCTCCGCGGAGGAAGCGTTCAGCCAGGGAGGCACCTTCCGAGCCCTCTGCTTGCGGGGTGGTACAGGTTTGCGCGGGGAATTGCAGTGGATGCAAATGCGGTTCAGCTCTTGTCACGCTTTCAATTTGGATTGTTGTTTTTGATAGGCAAATTTGGCTTCCTGTGTGAAGCACTGCCCTGTTTGCCTGGGAGAAAAAAAAAAAAAAAAAGAAAAAAAGCAGATTCAAGCAAAAAGCAGCAAAAGAGGTTTTGGTTTGGAACTCTTAATTATCCGGAAATCTTTGATCTAATTTCAGTTTATTCCCACCACAGTGGAATTTTATCTCTCTCTGCTGCAATCACAGGAAATGGTTCTGCAGTGCCCGGAGACTCAAGTCAAGTACAGGTTTTCAAGTGGGAAGATTTTAACTCTTCTGCACTCCTTTAGGGATAAATGAGAGCAGGATTTAAAAAACAATTGTAGGACAAGCTGTGAGGAGAACTCTGCTGCAATATGGAAAAGATTGAGGGGAGAAAAAAACAGGTGACTAGGGTATCTAAAAAAAAAATAATTTTTATCCCTTAACGTTGTAGGTACGAGCAAATCATATTCCCTTGATCCTTATGAATGGACTCATATTTTATTCACTGCTTTACCAAACACCCTCCGTCTCGGTTATTGATCCTAAATCTCTTTGACTCGTGAGTTAAGTGATCATGAAAAACACCTTACATTTCCTACTGTAGAAAATGTAATTTCTTCCCCAGCAGTGGCCTCTAAGATCAGCCCATATTTATGTAGTAGCCATTCCTGAATGTGGCTTTCTGACAGTTATTTAACCATGGAAAATTTAAGATACGTTTTCAGTGTTCACCTACAATAACCACTTTTTCACATATGCCAAAGCCAAACCAGCAGTACTCTTAAGAGCCTGAACATCCCAAGCATCCATCACTGGAAGGAGATTGGGAAGAGCATCAGACTTTATCAGGACAAGATTTATAGCACCAGCACATCCAAGGCTTCCCGGTAGCTCTTCTTTACTTTGTTCTCTTCACAATCTTGCTACATTTTTTGGTGGTCTGGAGGGCTGAATAAAGCCTGGTCCACCCCCTGCCCGTGTCTGAATCAGGAACACAAGGTCAGCTTGGCAAACCCAGTCAGTGGTCAACTCCTCTTCATTATTCTCCTAAATGACCTATTTTTAAAAAACCATTGCCAAACTTCCTAGAATTAATCCTGCTGCCATTGACATTACTACAGCGGAACTTCCCTTTTTTTGATAAAGAAGGAAAAAAGCTGGATGATGCAATGTCCTTTTGTCAGCAATTACACTTTTATGAAGAGGTAGCTGTCAGCACTTAACAGACCTTGCAGCTGCAAGGACTTTGTGGGACCTCACAGGCTACTCAGCAAGGGACAATTACAATTAATGTTGTTTCCATAAACCTTCCTAAACATGAGATACCTTATTTGGATTCTTAAGAGAGACCTTTCTTTTGACAATCCAGCCTTGAAAGTCACAGAAATAAGACTTATATGCATTCATCTGGAAAGACCAGGAAGCTTTTCTATGGGCTGTTTCTGTGAGTCCTTCCTATTTTAGGGTAGTGAAGCACCCTCAGAGCATGTCCCAGACTCAGTGCCAGAACCTGTGGGAAATTGACATTCTGAGGCAAAAAACTGTGGAACTGGGAGCTTTTTTGCTCCAAGCATCTCCGTGCTCATGCACCTCATAACTAGTGTCCACATGTTTTCCTGCTGAGTTCAGATAAACCTTTCTTCTGTCTATACGGCATTGCTGAGAATCCCCATGCTGCTCTCAAGCAGTCGTATCTGAGCACTGGGTCCACTATTATTATGTCTGATGGACAAGGAATTCCAAGAGTATAGAAGACAGTAATATGACTGAAATACTGCCCAGCTAATAATCTTTTTCCCATGCCCAGTAGGGCATGGATGCTTTAGCCTCTGAATGCAGTGATGATCCAGGAAAGCTGAGAAGAGGTAATAAAGAGACTCCGGTCGTTGCAGAAGCTGGTTGAGGTGATGCACTCAGGACGTGGCCACTTTGTTTATGAACTCTTCTCACACACCTGTTTTTTCCCCTATGTCTTTTACTCTTCCCTGTACCACAGTCTACCATGCAATGGCTTCATTTGGTACATTAGGCAATACTGGTTTTAAAGACCTCTAAATGATTTTCTAAACCCTGTTATGAGCTCTGAAGTCTGCTAGCCGCTGTCCCGATTGTCAAGACAAGTCGTCACATCTCAACACATCAGTGTGTCACCATATCAATACAAACTAGAGATTTAGATTATTCTGATTTATTTATCTGAATGTTTAACTCCCTTGATCACCTGTGAGTCATGGCCAATTTGTTACTACTTATCCATCCTTTTTTCTGCTTCTATCTCCAGCTATATGCATTTGGTTTATGTTGACTTTTTGTAGGTCTCAATGCAGAAAGTATTCATACTGAGGGCAGCACATAGATGGTTGCTTAGCTTTAGGCACTGTACTTAACACTTTAAATAAAGTCAGCAGAACATGCTTAAAATTAGGTGTGTGCATAGGTCTCAATAATATTGAGAATAATAAAGAATTCTAATAAAGAATTCAACCTCTTTAACTTGCTAGTACTGTCTGAGGTGAAAGCATACATGCAGCTGCAGAGGGCTTATCTTTTGATATGTGTTAGACCAGAGCTCAGGGTAACAGGAGCCTGGGTCTTTAAGAGCTGTCAGAGTCCAATTAGCCATCAGAATGACAACCACATTTCTGCAGTGCCCTTGACTTTTGTAGAGTATTTTAAAATCTCATCTTCAAACTGTATCACTATCTGGCTAAAAGAAATTCCTTGCTGTAGCTGAAAAAAATTCCTTACTGTAGCTGAAAAAAAAATAGATTTGATGATTTATCAAAATGAATAGTGGTGTAACATGTTGAAAAGATGTGCGGTTGGCCTAAACTAGTATGGTTTCATTTACTTCAGTAGTGCTGGGCAAATTTACGTTGTTGTTATTGCACTGCTTCTACCATATTTCTTAATATATTTTGAGTTTTGATGCCGTTAATACCAAATTTATATTGTGTGGAAGCCTTTTTTTTTTTCCAACACCTTTCGTATCTTCTTTAGGAAAAGGAGTTAGGAATACTTCAAAAAGTAAGTAGAAGCATAACTTTTCCCCAGCAAAACTTCAGTTCAAGATTTAGCTGAAAAAGGCAATGAAGAACAGACTTGTGAATACAGTCATTTAGCATTTATGCTTTCGTGAAGGCACTTACAAGTTTACTTTCCATTAGTGTGAAAAACGAGTTGAATGACTGGATGAATATGTTTATTTGGGACCAGGAGCTGAGCCAAAAAAGGTGCAGGTCCTCTTGTGTGATAGCTGCAGTTGACAGCTGTATCATTAGAGACAAATGTATCCAGAAAGAAAACCGTACCATACACAAGGTGCTGTGGTGCGTGTGTTTTGTGATCATGCGCCTTCCACACAACCAGCAGAGCAGAGTAAATATTCATTCCACGTGTTGCACAGCATCTGCCTCTCTCTCTACCTCTCACAGACCTAATGGGCTGTACCAGGCATCTCACAAATGGATGCATTGTTCAGCCATGGTAATAACTCTCCTGGATCGTTAGAGGGGGACTGATATCACAGTTTATGGCTAGAAATAATGGGTTCTGTTGGTCACGTTTAAGAATGTTTCTCTTAAACGTTTTGGTCTTTAGAAAAATAATAATAAAAGGGATATAATGAAAACTGCGTGCAACAAATAGTATGCTGTGAGTGAACTCATTATTTGGGGTGTGTTTCACAGTGGTCCTAAAACCCTGTGGGTCCATGAGCAAGCTGCTGTACCTCTGGCACTTATGTCAAATTTCAGTTAAAAATATGTAAGCATGTGAATTTCTACAGCATTGTGAAAATGTTTTAGCATCTCACCATTCACCTCTTGCCAGCTTTTGTTTCCATCTGAGCTGTGAAGGTGCTCATGGGTTACTTCAACCACGCCAACATATACAGGAGGGACAGCACAGTAGGGCATAAGCAACCCTGGAGGTCCTTGAAGTGCATCAGCTTCTTCACCCAAGTGACAGAGGAGCAGAGGAGAGGTGCTCAGTGGACCTCAGACTCGCCAGCAAGGAGGGGCTCACTGAGGATGTGAAGGTCAAAGGCAGCAGTGACAATGAGATGGTGGAGTTTGGGATCCTGAAAGGAGGTAGGACAGTAAAAAACAAGCTTACAACCCTGGACGTCAGGACAGCAGATTTTGGCCTTTTCGAAGGGTAGAGTCCCGTAAATTAAAGCCCTAGAGGAAAGAGTGGCCCAAGAAAGCTGGTTAATATTCAAGCATCACCTCCTCCAAGCTCAGGAGCAATCTATCCCAACGAGGAGGAAATCAGGCAAAATTTCTGCATGAATGAACAATGAGCTCCCAGACAGTCTCAGAGACAAAAAGGAAGCATACAGGGAGATGAAGCAAGGATGGGTAACCTGAGAGGAATATAGATTCATCGTCAGAGCATCTAGGGGAGAAGTTAAGAAAGATAAAGCCCAACTGGAATTTAATCTGTCTAGGAATGTCAAAGACAACAAGAAGGGCTTCTGTGGGTATATAGGAAACAAAAAGAAGACGAGGGAAAATGTGGATGCATTCATTGCTGAATGAGATGGGAGACCTCTTTACACAGGATGTGGAAAAGGCTGTAAGAATGCCTTCTTCACCTCAGTCTTTACTAGCAAGACTGACCTTCAGAAATCCCAGGTCCCTGAAACCAGGGGATCTCTGTATCAGAGAAGACATAGCATTGGTGGACAAGGATCAGGTTAGACAATATTTAAGCAGACTGGACATGCACAAGAAGGTCAGGAAGAAGGACCCAGGCCAGTCAGCCACACTTCAATCCTTAGAAGGTGATGGAACAGCTAAACTTGGAAACTGTTTCCAGGCACATGAAGGATTGGACTGTTGTCAGGAGTAGCCAACACGGTTTCACCAAGGTGAAAATGTGCTTGACCAGCTTGATAAACTCCATGGTGAAATGACTGGCTTTGTAGATGAGAAGACAACAGTGATTATTGTCTACCTACACTTCAGGAAGGATTTTGGCATTGACTCCTCTAAGATTCTCATAGTGAACATGAAGTATGGACTGGACGAACAGTGAGCTGGATTGAATAGTGGCTGAACAGATGTGTCCAGAAAGTGGTGATGAGTGGTCAGAAATGTAATTGTAGACTAGTCACTGGCGGTATATCCCAGGGATGAAGACTGGGTTAATATATTAACAGTATTAAATAATATTAAATAATAATATATTAAATATCCTTGTTCATGATCTGGATGATGGTGCAAAGTGCACCCTCAGAAACTTTGCTGATGGCACAGATCTGGTAGGGTGGCTGATACAGCAGAGGGTTGTGCTGCCATCCAGAGACGCCTCAAGGGGCTGGAGATATGGGCTGACAGAGACCTGAGGCATTTCAGCAAGGGGAAGTGCACGGAGGAGTAACCCCAGGCATTGGTATATGCTGGGGCTGCCCATCTGAAAGGCTGTGAGGGTGACCAAGCACTGACACACTTGCCTGGAGAAGCTGTGGAGTCTCCATCCTTGGAGGTATTGCAAAGCCATTTGGATGTGGTCCCTGGCAGCTTGGTCTAGGTGGCTCTGCTTGAACAGGGCTGTTGGACCAGATGACCTCCAGAGATCCCTTCCAACCTGTAGCAGTCTGTGATTCCGTGATTCTTTTGGTATGATGGGAGCCTTTGGCCAGTGTGCTGTGACACGTCTGTTTTCACCCTTAGACTCTGAGGAGGACAGTTGGGTGTGATTCATTTCACATTCTGCTATTCCCATTTAACACGTTCTCTGTATTCATTACTGTGTTCCTACATGTGAAGCAGGCCACACACAAAAAAAACCCCTTCTCCCTTCTAAACAAATTAAAACAAACGATTTGATGAGTCAGTAATTTGAACTGTTTACCTCTTTTTGTGTCAACAATCCCAAGACCTGGAACAACACATAATCATAATGATTATAGACATAATGAGCTGATTTATTACGTAGTCACCACATGGTATTCTGGTGCATATTCAGCTGTAATGATGTCAAACAATATGACTGGAAAATCTATCTGCTCAGACAACCGCTGCCTACTGGGAACAATAAATTAAGCTAATGCAGTACCAGACACATGGGTTCTCTGGACTCAGTGCTCCATCTCTATTTAAATTATGTATATATCAAATGTATATATGACATTTTTAGAATTTGAGGAATAAATAAAATCAGTCGGGGATCCTTTTAAGGAGCAGTGGTGAGTGCTGCAGTAAATGTAAACAAAATACTCTCCCAATACAGTTCTGTGATATGGAATCACTCTTAGAGTTTTGCATTTTCACTGAGTTTAAGAAACTGCTTGGTCTCATTGCACGTCTAGTTCTGCCTACTTCCTTCGCTGTGAGAAGCGTTATTCCGGAGGGGAACGTCCTTTGACAGGGCTATTGCAGCTACTTTCATACCTTTGCATTTCATTGCACAAGACAAACTTCTCCTCATGCTATCAAAAGAACCCTTCCCTGGACAACTGCTAAAGATGTTTATGGCTCACAGTTGCCCCCTACAACACGGATTTTTATGCTGATTCATACCACAGGTGAGATGAAAAGCAAATGTACTAAGTGCTGCAAGGTGAGTAGATAAACGACAGATATGTGCAAGCACGGAGGATAAGTACCATGAACAGTAAAGAGTGGAGATAAAAAGACCTGAAGAGGAGCAGAGGCTCTTGTTTAAATATAAAGAATGTTAAAAACCCAAGAATAACTATATATACCATAGGTCAGTGTAGAACCATACGTCCAAAAAGAAAAAAAATCTGGATTGAAAGCACTTGTTCATATGATCTCTAAACGTCAGTGCTCCATCGGAACAGAAAGCCTTACATTATTTCCAGGCAGCTGACAAAATAAAATATCAAGTGTTTCTGTTTCCTGGATATATTCACTAATTTTCATTAGAATCCCGCTGACAGAGGGTCTCAACTGTCTGATGCAACTCTGCTTTGTAAAACAACATTCCTGGTTATCACCTTTAAATTTGCCAGTGCATAGATTATTCCTGTGTTCTGTATAAAAATGTCTGATTTACTTTCTCTTGGCCATTCTTTGTGTTGTATCTATCAAGATAATGTATCTATCAGTCATCTATCTATTACGTTGTTTTATCTGAAACAAGAAGTCAAATACTTACATGCCTTTTCATGCATCTATTGCATCTCTTGTCCAGCCATGGTTCTAATAACATTATTGGTATCACAAACAGGTAATAGCTGCTCTGTTTATCTGAATACGTAGAAATTATATCTTTGGCTGAAAAAGCTTAGTTGTAGCTCAGTTGTACTCAGTGTAGTTGTTTCTAGAAGCAGAGCTTGATCTTTTTAAAAAGCCTGTTTTGTCTTTTTTTCTCTCCTTTTCTTACCATAGCAGTAATTACCTCCATTTGATCAAACCAACTGATTTTACAGTTTCTCAATTTAAAGTAGGTCAGGCCCTGTCTTCTGTTTGTCTGGATTACTTTCTGTTTGAGCTGTCATGCATGTTGTGAACAGCTCATCCGGTCACACTGGACAGCCTCATCTGCAGACTCAGCCAGCCCCACGCAAATGGACACAAATGTGCCCAGATGGACACACTGCACCTTCCATGTGGGCTCCTCTGATCCAGGCTTCACCACGGGGATTGCACTGGTTTAGTTTCACTTGAATGGACAAGGTCTGCCTGGGAGTTTCTCCCTCCCTCTTTGTCCTTGTAGCTCTTTCTGCCAGGCTGATTTTCCACTCTACCTTGGTTATGCTCCCTTTACAGTCCTTCCATGCTGCAGCGATCATCCAAATGCTGTTCCTAGCACCAAGAACGTGAATCATTCAAGCCAGGACTGAACTGATCCACTGGGATATGTACAGGGCCCATTCTATGCGATTTCAGCATTTTTATGACGTGTGAACCTACAGAAAGAATTTTGAGACAGGCTTTCTGCAGCACAGACCATCACTGTTTCCCACTCCAGTTCCACCAAAACACATGCCAATTTTGGCTTTTGGTGAATTGCATTAGGGGTAGCAGCATGATTATCACAAGGTTTTGTCTGATTATTATTTAAAGATGGTTTTTCGTCTGGAGTTTGAGACCTCCCTCCAGAACATGAGCTAGGCAAGGTTCAGTGATTCACAGGGAGATCGGGAAGATTCCTGCCTCACAGCTGCAGAGCAAGAAGACATTTTCCTGTCAGTGCTAAGGAAACGTATTGTTGAAAAATTGTCTTTGACCTCAACACAACTGACAGTGAAGTTTCTAGGTGACTTCTGATCTCAGTAGACAAGGCAAAAATCATGGAATAAGTCACAGATGGCAGATGAACAAATGTTTTTACTATCTCTTTAAAGTCAACATCCCTTAATAAAATTTCAGGAGAACTTGACCTTTTCTTTGAGCTAAAAAGTCTTCAGGCTCCTGTTAACCAGAGAAAAGGGCAGGGAGAAATAGCTGAAACTAGTTCTAATAATTTTATATTATCTTGCCTACTGATAAGATATTTGAATAGTGCTCAGCATGGAAAAAGAAGGTAAATTTTCCATCTACATCTAATGGGAATTTAATGTCACATTTCTTTATGACAGAAACTTTGATTAATTAGCAGCACTCTAAACTCAGAAACTAATGGTCTGTGAGTTTAGCTTGTCTCTAGAAGGTGATTAACTTAAAAACCACTAAGACTTGTTATTTCTTCCTAGAATCATAGACTCATTCAGGTTGGAAAAGATGTTTAAAGTCATCAAGGCCAAGCATTAACCCAACACCGAGTCACTCCCTCTGTCCTTTACCTTTAGAACTGGTAGAATGAGGCACCTTCTACTAGTGAAGATGTTCTAACCTCTTCTTCTGAAGACGGTATCAAAGTTTTCTCCACTGATATTAATCTTCTCACCTGGCTGTGGATACAAATGCGCTTTACAGTGTAGCTTGCCAGATGGGGTAAGAATCACAACATCTCTCTACTTCACACAGCAGAGGGAAGACTATTTTTTGTGGCAGTTCTGTTGAGAATTTCAGGCATATTTCAGGCAATGGCGCAAGAAGAAAGAGTATTTTACCATTGGCTTTGTGAAATAAAGCCAGACACTATAGCTGACCAAATGACTTCGTGGTTTTTGTCCATGCTGTAGCAGCAAGGCAAAAAATGTTAATTCTTATGATATACCTGACAAAAAACATCCCCACCGTGAGTAAATTTTATTATACTGGTTTCAGGAAGTATTGTAGAGGTATAATAGTGGTGAAAACTCCCCAGATTCCAGAAAGATGTGATATTTTAGAAAATACACTGTCTAGAATACATAAGCCTGGCTCTGTCTTTCATTTACTCCCTTATTATTGTTATTTGCCCTTCTTCTTAGCTGAATATAAAGTGCTACTCTGTGTAGCCAAAGAGTGTTAAGATCAATGCTGTGTGTGTAGCCAGAGATATTAAAAGGCACTTGCTGACACCATCAACAGCACTGAACCTCCACCACACTAAGAGCACTCCCCCCCTCAAACTGTGAAGTAGAAACAAATTACCTAGATGACCATCTGAGAGGCTGAATATTTTAGAATAAATTTGTTAAAGATGCACTCGTGGGCTTCACTACAGTTTACAGATTAGTCACCAGAACATTCCCATCTGGCACGGAAATGTGAGTGTTTTGGAGCTGGAGGACTCCAAGTGTCTCATTGCACTTTTGGGTATGAATATTTTCTAGGCTAACAAATGACCAAGGCTTGCTCGAGTATTTTGGGAAAAAATCTTTGTTTTTTTACAAGTATGAGAAAGACAGAAATGGTTCAGTGGTCGGAGCACTGGATTCCAGCATGATTTTATATCCATTTGAGCATAACCATAGATCTCCCTCATGATGCTAGTCAAACCCTTAGGGCCTTGGTTCTCTCTACTTTACAGGACCGTAGCTCAAGAATAACAGAATCGGGAGCTATTTGGAGCAAAGGAGATAGCTCTCTGTAAAAGAGGGCTGCCACGTTTTTAGAGTTTTTTTCCTTCTTTTCCAAGCTTGCAGTGGAGTAGGACATACCTGAGTGCTGTGATCACCAGAGCTGACAGAGAAGACTCAGTCTAGGTTTGCTTTTCCTGAGCTAGTATTGTGTGAAACAGGAAGAGACAGAAAATCCGTGGTAGCTATATCCTCAATGGTTTACAAAACCTGCAGATTTGATATTTGGGAATAGAAACTACCTGAAACCTGTATCGTATACAAAATGACACCTTTTTAATGGAAAATAGTGTTTGACAGATTCTCCTGGGCTTTGACATTTCTTCCCACAAGGCACATACGGAAGAAGCCAGACAGCTCAGGTCGAGGATCTCACGCATCTCTGTCCCACCAGAGCAGCTTTTTTTCCCCTCATTCTTCCTGTGCCAGGCTGACTGATCTCCTTACCTGTGAATCCTAAGGTGCTAATCTCTACTGTCTCCCAGGAAATAAAAATGTTAAAAGCAAAGTATTACAAGAGTGGCGCCATTTGGGTTTTATATTGATAAAATATTTTTCAGATTTTTTTGCCCTGTTGGCAGCCTTATGCTCAGGGGCTTTGCAAAAGGAGATCACCCATTTGCCAATACAACAGAGCAAGCATGACAAAATCTGTCCTGCTGTGCTCTGGTGAAGCAGCTGCTTGGTATTATGGGATGCATATTGTCATGGTGTTCCCTTGTCAAATAGCACAGAACTGTTTCCTGGCTGACAAAACGCTCTGGGCAGCCTAGTGGCTTTCCCCAATCCAGTTGCTAATTTCTTTAGTCTCCTACCCCTAGAATAGCCCCAAAACCCTCTCTTCTGACACCACTATTAAACACAAAGACATTCTTGCCCTTATGAGTCTCCGCCAGATCACATTTCCCTGTGCTCCCATTGGGAATGACCTGAGCCCTCATGTGATGGCACCTATAACCCTCCCATCTTTTTCCTATTTGTGATAAATGGTTATGAGTCAGTTGCCTTTTTTTCCCTCCTGTGATGGCATCCTGATGGGATGCCTGCAAAATCAGGGGCCTGGGACTAGTCCTGCCTTCCTGCTCATCATCAGATTCAGCTGCTCTGAGACTCTGGATGTGGTCACTGAACAGGATGCCAAAGTAGTGAGAGTATAAAGCAAGTAAAGATCCTCTTTCCTCTATGGCTTCTATATAATAGATGAAAACCTGCAAAGTTCTCAGCAATCATGCCCAATGCTTTCTGTGGTTATATACACAAACACACACTCAGAGAAATATATGATCCAGGATAAGGTTTTCCATGCCTACATCCTCATGCTGTATGACTGGTTGCTTCAAAGGAGCTGGAGCTCTCCATTTTTTTTAATACTTAGTCCCCTAGATATACCCACGTTGGATTTAAATGAGCAGATTGTACCTGTTTTTCTTGCCAGAGTGCTCTGAGCCAGCATTTTGATCAAAGTGAGGCCAACTGGCAATACTGTAAGAGGCAACCGTTATCAGTAAACTGAAATCAATGAATCTCTGGCGATTTATAGCAGGTAAGAATCTGCCTTTAGCAACAGGGAAAGCCTTGAAACTTGTCTGAGAGGTACGGTAAGACACAGCAATCCTCAGCAGTGATAAAGCTGTCATAATGAGCTGAAGCTAAAAGCTCTGGGTTAAGTGGGCATCCTGGGACTCACAGAATGGCACTGCCAGATACAGCAACTCCCCAGCTGATGTAAAAACCCCGAGAAATGAAATAGATGGCTGCCACAAAGTAGTCATGAAACTGCTTTTGCTGGTCATTGAGAGCTGTGAAGAGCAGGGGAACAAGGTGGTGGCATGAGCCAGGCTAGGTCCTGGGAAGACACATCGAAGTCCAGTCAGAAAAATTCCTCAGTTTTTAAAAACAATTGTAAATTAATTAACTCTCTCTGTGTGTTACCTTTTTGTAATAGTCAGAGAGGGCATGTTTCTTACTTCCAGCAAAATATCATGTTTCTATGTCACTGGAATAACAAACATTTTAAATTTATAGGGGTCTTTTTAGATCAGCTCTTTGCCTAAGTATAAATCACTTTTCCTCGTTACAGGGGGAAAAAAGCATAAATATGACTTGACATTCTTATCACCTATCCATTCCCCAACTAAAAGATTTACTGTGTTTGCTCTCTGGGAAACATTCCTGTAGTTAAGGGACTCATGTAGAAAAACTAAGCTGTGAGACAACCTTATGTGTTTGGGAGATGTAAGTCAAAATATAGTAATCTCCATGAATCTATAGTACATTAGCTGCCAGATTGAAAAGGATGGATAAGGCTCTGCTATTTTTCACTTGACTTTGACATAACTATACATACAAGCCATATACTCTACAGAACTTTGTGATGTATGAGAGGCTTGTGGCCATTAAAATTTACTAGAGTATGGCTTACTATTCAAACCAGAATCTCTTAAGGCAGTGAATTCTTTGCTAATATCTTCAGTGTAATTGAAAAATTTATTTGTATATGGTGAATGTTATTTGAAGCTGTAGTCCTCACGGATTTGCTCTAGTTCCTTTTAACCTGAATGTATATGCAGAAGTATCCTGCTTCCAGGAGAAACCAATACCTTCCTTCAGGAGTCACCACAGAGATTTCTTTTTCCACAGTGATGTCCCCAGTTTTCTAAAATGTGCGATTATTCCACGTGTTTCTGCTCTGCTGGAAAGGGTCACGTTGCTCATTGGTATAGCCACCTGAGAACTCTCTTCAGCATAGAAAATTTGGTTGTGACTGGTCTTTAAGTGGCTTATCCTAGTGGGCACAAAGGCAGCAGCCTGTAACAGATAGTGTACAGCCATGTTGATAACACAGCTGGTAGTAATGCCTCATCCCTTTGGAAGAAACTCTTCCCCCGTGTAACTCCTTCTGAGCTCAGCACAGCATCAAACTTTACCACAGACAGAAATAAACAGGAACTTCAGTAATTAATGAAGACAGTATTGGTAAGTCTTCATTTTATGATTTCCACTAAAACTAATGAACTTGCTACTGATACTGATGGCCATAGGATTATCTTCCTGTACACTTTAACAGTTGTCTATTTTGCATATACATATAAAGAATTCATACTTGATATTAAAAAAGGAAAAAAAATGTTAAAAATCTCTTTGTCTTAGCTGAAGAGCAGTATCAGCTGGTCACACACGAAGGAAACTCACTTCTGATTCTGTTCACCTGACTCAGCACATCTGGTTTTTTTTGACTGAGCTGAATCCTTTGCGCTAGAATAAATGGCAAGCTGCTGGGAGATTTTCTAGATGAGCCCTGGAAATCCTCGCTGAGTGATTGAAAGCTACTTCTTCCTGTGACCCATCCTTCCTGGCAGGAATTGCCATCCTCAGGTCTGAGAGAGCAACGTATGTGATTCTTAAAGCCATCTGTCTTGTGATTTTAATAAAAATGCTTGAAGCCTCAGGCACTCAAGGAAACCCTTCTCTGTGTTGGCTTCATTCTACATACAGTAAGCTGTAGTAAGGGAGAGGAATAGGCAGAGGAGGAAGTGAAAAAAAAAAAGCAGAGAAGTTAATTCCTGCTTTACTTGCACCAAAAAGGGTTGCAAGTCCATTTTTGAGTTCCTTGAAAACATTTGTTGGGACTCTGCACGGGATCATGCTGAGAGCCCTTGTGCAGATGTTAAAGTGGCTCTTTTCTGCTAGTGATACATCTATGCCATGAACTTCTTAATTCATTCCTGTCAGACTCAGACATGCATTTGTCTATGCTAGTTTTAATGTAGGAATAGTGATTATCTTGCTTATCTTTGAAATTTGTCCCTGTCTTGAGTTCTGGGGTTTTTCTTACTGGTTCCCTTTAGTGGTTCCCTTTACCGGTTCCCTTTTTTCCTCCTGTACTGATTCTCTGCATTTACTTTTAGTTATGCCAATTACCAGTGTGTGAAGTGAACACCAAATTTATCATCACTGCAGAATGCTTCCAAGGAAGTCTTGGGTTGCCAGGGTTTCTATCAAAGGTCACAGTGCAATCTACACCTTTTCCAGATCTTCTTCTCCCTATGATGCCATGCCAGGTTTTGATCATAGAGCCCACTGCTGTTCCTTCCTTTCTTGGCTTCGGTTTACCTTTCGCTGTCCCAGTGTATTCTCATCAGATGATTTTGGCAGGTCTTTTGACCCACAAACAAGCATCACTGTCACAGCAAGGTGACGCTGACAAGAACTTCCTATGTTGCCTGTTTTCTCAGGAGTGTGGCCTTCAGAAGCATCTCAACCAACGCACAAGCAGAGCACGTCCTGTACTTTCCCTTAGCCACTGGTGACTCTTCAGCATCACTGCCCATGAGCTTGCACACATCCACCAGCAGCTAAATAATTCAATGGCTGCTGAGGGATATATTGGAAAAATTCAACTGGTCTTCTAAAAAGTGTATATTAATGAAGTGTGTCTATTTATGAAACCGCTTTAATAGGCAGCAGGAGAATTGTTGAGAATTCTGCCAAGGGCAACTGGTACAATTTATACTGCTAACAGAGGATATTATTCACATCTAGAAGAATAAATTGGATCTCACCAATGCACTGAATTACTCTCTTGAAATAGAGGTGGGGAATAGAAGAAAAAATAATATCCCAAAAGCATTAAAGAATCCATCAAAGAGTTTAGAGTTTTTATTAAAAACTGTAATCAAAGCTGGATCCCATTGTGCTCTCACTCTAGCTTAATGGTTGGCAATGCTCCTCTGATCTCAGTGGCATTGCTAAGAAGGGAGTCAGCACAGTCAGAAGCAGATTCTTTTTAGTCTCATTTTCTTAAGTTAAAAGTGAACTGAAGAGAAAAACCTATTTATTTACCAAGATTGATGAGAAGAGGCTAGAGAAATGAAAGCAATATTCCCTCCTGTGTTCAGCTGTATTGCAGAACTGCAGATATTAACCATGCCATCTCCAGGGACAGTCCCCTCCTCGTCACAGATGTGAGCCATTCTGGCAGCAGGGCACAGGAGAATTGGCACACCCTGTGCCTGCCTGTTTGCCCCATGCTGCTGCGTGGCCTCCACTAAGCGGCACCACAGTGTTTATTAGGACTCATCTTAGGTGACAAGGGTCTCAACAGTGGCTAAAGCTGAAGTTCAGATTTTTTTCTGAAGTTTTTTTTAACTGCCTGGCACAGGCTAGCATTGTGTAAAGGGAGACCAGCCAAGGGAAAAGAAGGTGCAAGATGCAGCCCATGCTAGGGAGAGATAAGACAAAGTGAGCTCCTTTTCTGAAACTCACTGGACGTTTTGTGGTATTCCAGAAAGAGCAGAAGTGAGTCCCTAATAAAAAATGTCAGCATCTCACCCTCTGAAAAAACCTCAACCATTAGAAATGTCTCCCAACAACGTTAAAGCCCATATGTTTTTCAAATGTTTAAACTTCTGGAAAATACAGCATAGCCTCTCCCATGTGCTGAGCACTGATGTGCCAGCTTTAGCTTACTGACTCCTCAGAAGTCAAAGAAAATTGTGTAAGGAATGGACACAAATGAGTTAAGTCTCTCACACAGAAGAGATGTGGTGTGTTTGTAGAGTAACCAACGTTACTTTTCCGTATAAGTCAGCAGAGTGTGGATTTTTCTCTTGTGCTGCATGTGCTGTTTACTGAGTAATTTTAATTGTCTTTCCACAGAGGATAACAATGTGCTTGCTATCTATAGGCACTGAACTCAGACTTAGCCCTGTCTCCTCCAGGACTTTTCCCTGCCTGAACGATATAGGAGCAAGGACAGCCATTTTGGACACACGAAATAAAAGTGCAGAGGGGAATTCAACAGGGGCAAAAAGGCAGCCACCGAAGATGGTTTTTCTCCCCTTATATGGATTTTCTGATCCTCATGCAGCCCAGAGGGCTCATACAATACAGAGCATGCAGCTGGATGACATTTTTTCTGGAGAACTAATGCTGATCAAAGTCCAAGCTCCTGGAGGGTCCAGGGGGATGGCGTAAGCTGCTAGACCACAGCATTGTGCCTGCATATTTTTCATCCTTTTACCAGGGCCAGCTAGCACTCTGCTGAGAAATTCCTGTGCTTGGCTGGCTGGCAGGTAGGATGTTCCAGGTCCATGCCAAATCACCTCATTGTGGAGGATACAAAAATTTACAAAATTTGATGGAGCTTGCTCCACGACGTTTGGCTTCATCCTGCAGCAAAGGGGCCAGGCACAGTGTTTGCTTGAGGACTGCCAGAAGGATGTAGGGGAATGTAGTTTCAGGGCAGTTTTCAGTGGCTACAGTCTTGCCTGCCTCCTCCTCACAGCTCCACCCTCCTGCCTCTCCTCAGACCAGCATAAACACTCCCTTGCCTCCATGGTGAGCGGGAACAGAGGGTTAATGAAGGGAAAAAGTATCGCTCTCCAAATTATTAATTTTAGCTATACCAGCTCTCCAAACCATCTCACCGCAAGTGTACAGGGACCTCTGACCACCTCAAGTGAAGGGTGGGAAGGGGAGTGAAGCCTCCAGATCATAGTCTTGGCCCAAGCTGTTATGGAACTGTACTTAAGCCATGGATAAGGTCTCAGCACCCCTCTACCACTTCTCTTTACAATGCTGATATGAAAAGCAATTGTTTCTTAGTTCTGCTTCAGAAACAAGATATGGGTCTTTCAGTTTCCATAAATAAAAATCTGCCCTTCTTACAATAAGCCATCATAGCCCAAGGTTTAATTCAAAAGGAAGAGTGGCTTTTTCAAGGTTTGAAAGATTAAAAAAATACTTTGATGGATCTCACCACGTAGTGGTCACTAATGAAGCAGGGAACTTATGAAAAACTGTGGACACAGAAAAACAGTTTGTCCTGGAGAGGCTGAGTGGTCCCATATAAGTGAATAATTTGAGATAGGTACTGTAAACTCATTTGGTATACAATATGCCTTATTCTGTATTTGCACAAGGCTTTACCAATGAAACCTCATTCTCTGTTGCTGCATAAGTAATACCATAATATGACACAGAGCAGCTGAACAGGAAAAGTGAGGAAGTTTCCTGCAGAAATCAGGATCCAGGGCCCTGCCTACTTTTCACTGGATTGCCACTGGAAGGCAAGTGTCTGTACAGAATTCACCAAAGTTTTTCCAGCTGAGAACTTCAAGTGGGTCAGGCATCCCTGCAGGACAGCTTGGTAAGCTGAACATACCATTCAAATTTTACCCACGAAAGTAAACGCTTTCAGATTCTTCCCTTGAGAAGAAATTCAGGTGATGCCTGGTTGGCAGCCCTCTAGACGTTAACCTTAGAAGCCCTTAGATCTCCAGTTCCACAAGCAGTACATCTGTAAAGCGTGCCTATTATTCACTGCTGTGCTACTCCAGCTGAATTCCAAAGCAGCTCTGTAACTGGTGCAAAATCTGACTAATGAAGTGCTGAATCAAGCCCAGCAAGCAGAAGGATGCAATTCTTTTTTAGTTCAAAGCTTTTGCAATTAAGGATAATTATGATCCAATATTTAAACTGCTTCTGTTTCAGTTTTCCTGCAGACGAGATTTGGGTTTTGCACACATAATACTGTTTCATTTCAGTAAATATTTCAGTAATAGTATAAGTGGTCTATTATCATGTAGTAAAAATCTGTTGCAACATTTATTTACTAATAGCTCTGAACTATTCAGAAATGGCCAAAAAAAAAAAACAAAACCCAGCAGCCCAGTCTGGAAATGCATGAATGGGTTTGCAAGAGCACTGTTTGCGTTTTCCCTGTAAGCTTTTATTGCTGCAGGGAAATTTGATTTATGAAGCCCTGAGTCTATGTCTGCTTCAGACCCTGGCCTGTTGCTTAATTTAGCAACAAGGCATCGGCTGTGGATTGGCTGCCTTGGAGCAGCACAGCAGTTGGGCTCACTCTCGCTTTCCCTTGTGTAAGGTCACTTTCTCCACCAGCTTGAACGTGTGATGTGCTGCATACAAATAGACAGGAAAAGGCAAAAGCCTGTCGTGAAAAGTGTCTGGCTCTCTGATACTTGTCAACAACATTCAGCCTGTAGCAGCTGAAATGACACTGCCTTACTCCTCCCACCTTATACCTTAAGCCTCCCTTCAGCCCTACTCTATTTCTGCAAGTGTTTTCCTCCAACCCCCTGCGCTTCTTGTTTGCTTTTTTATTTTCTAGCACCTTCATCCAAGAGGCTTTATTTTGCAGATGTTTTGGAGTGGTGACAGACCATCTGAGCTCCAGACTGTTCAGTTCAATAGACCAAAAGGAAGGTGACATGACAGCTGGAGTAAGTATCATACCATTTAACACACATAGAGGGAGGCGAGGCACTCTTAAGTCTTACAACTTCAGATGCTGACTGGCTAGAAGATGGAGGTGTAATAGGTAAAAAACAACTAACAGGAGTCCTAAAGGGTTCAGCACCTAAATTTTAGCTTTATTTTTTTCCAGGCATGTCTCTGTGTTTTCAGAACATAAAGTAAGTTCCTTTCTGTTTTTACCTTTTAGCCCCTAAAGTGTATATTCTTTATAACCCAGTTTAGGTCTGGAAGAGCTGCAGTTGCTCCTGCAGGAATCAATGGGGGATATGGTCCATTGTAAAAATTTGCATTTATCAGATGTCAAAGAACAGAGATAAAGCAATTTTTAATGTCCTCTTCCAGCAAGTGCAGAGCTTATATCTCTAAAAGTTGCTGACCACTTTGGTTGGATTAACCCTTCAGTTACTGACTTCAGGAGGTGTTCTACTTGACTCTGCACCATGTACCGTATTGGATATACATATTCCCATGGATGAAAGCTGTATAGAGCTTCATAAGCAAAGCAGAGACATTCTACCACTGTGGGGCAGTCCTTCTGCCAAGCAGCAGGCTTATTCAAGCAAGGAATAAGTCTCAAGAACCCTTTCTAATGAAATTTTTCACAGAATCTAAATATAGACATTTCTGTCAATTCCCTCATTAATAAATCACAAAGAAGAAAACACAATTGCTGTTTACACAGGAGACAAACCAAATAATATAACCTTTATTTAGCACTGGTTTCTGCTATGACTTTTTTCATAGTTGACCTTTTCTACTTCAAGAGAGATCTTTATAAAGAATAAGCAGGGATGGGGGGTGGAGGAAGAAATGAAATTATCTTGCTGAAGTGATAATTAAGCAAGACAAGGGCCATGAAAATAATATATTTTCAAAGGTCTGGCACACTCAGTCGTCTTGGGCAACAGGACAACATAAGTGATGCTTTTCCCCTCCTACAGTCCTTCCTGTCCCTGACATCAGCACATCACTGTCATTAAAACTGTCATAAAAAATAAACGGGGCTGATGGGCTGGCTGAGAGAAGCTGTGACAGCTGCTTCTCGTGTGTCACTGGGTTTTATCACTCCATTACAGGATAATGATAATGATTAGCCTTGCCTTGCTCTCAGAATGGAAAGAGGTATTTTTGATGAAAGGAACTAAAAACTTGGTTTGGGCTTCATGGCAAGATTTCAAGAATCAACAGCATCTGCCAGCACAACTCTGAGTAGTTATTCTAATCTGCATTCCAATGACACCCAGATGGCAAGTGTATGAGACAACCCCTGACCTGAAGGGCTCATAGGTTTAAAGAGAAAAGGGACGTGATGTGGAAGAGGAGGCCATTTTTGAGTGTGTTAATGTACAGTACTGACTGGAATACATGCATATGTGCATGGACATTTTGCACACAAATGTAGGGAAAGCCAGTTTCTAGATCTGCCTGTCAAGCAGTTCTTGCTTGTGGGACACTGAGCTAGCTTGTACTCATTCCAGGTTGGTTTCCCACTCAGCAGGTGATGTCACAACTCAGGCAGGTTCTCTGAACTGTATGACAGGCACCAAACTCTTCCTGTTACCTGTATGTGAAACCAGGGTATCCTGAGTTAGCTCTGATTTGGTCTGTACTCTTCGCAAGGACAAGGGTTTGTTCTGGGCTGAAAGCATTAGAAAATGAGTCAAAGGTTCTGGGTCAGTTGCAGACGTCCTTGTTGATGCTAAGGGTTTAACACAAGAGATGTACACAAGGACCTAATTGCACAGACCATCTCAATTCCTGTATTTCTGAGAACTCAAATTTTCAGTCCTCATGCTCATTAATACAATGTTTTAGGCTCTCAAACAAATCTGGAATGTTCCAGATAGTTATATCTGGTAACCATACATACTGGTAGGTATTCTCACAGTTTCTAGCATTCCTCTTCACTCTTCTTCTTACAAAGGAAGTAGAAATCTGACTGCAAACACACCAACACTGAATGATCTGAAAGAGTATCTGTTACACCAACAAGTATTTTGTGGCTCGTCTGGGGCTGGGTTCTGCCATCTTTATTTAATTCTGAGTGTTTCTTGCTCAGGAGACAGTCCAAATATAATCAGTTTTTCCTCTGATTTAAGCATAGGGGAAACAGACTCATGGCTTTAATGAAGTATCCCTTTCTATGAAGATGAAAATGGAAGTTCTCAGCAAAGCAAGCACATTAAACTGTATAGTGGCACCATGGGTTCTGAAAATTGTTCAAATCACATTCTAAGCTTTCCTCACAGGGTAACAGTGTAGGCTACTTTTTCCACAGCAATTATCCCTAAACAAGCTTTAATTTTTCCTGCTTTGGGATTTAGTTTCTTATTTCCGTGGGACGTTCCTTGGACATGAAGGATTTTTCTTGTCTTGTGAATCTTCAAGAGAAGATGCACGTGTTGCACATGCAACAAGGCCATGGGCTTTTCATGACTTTTTGGAAAGAAACAAAGCCAGTAAAAAAAGCAGACAGAAACACAGACATCTTTCCCTTTAATCAAACGGGCCCCAAATCCGAGATTGCTCTGTTGTACAAGAGACCCAGCTGTGCCACTGTCAGATGAAAATGCACTTGACGTTTGTTCATCTCCGTTGCCACTCAGTAGTTGGTCTGTACTCAGCTGGAGCTCTGTCGTGCTGTGTCAGCTAACACTTCACTGACCATGGGGATCACGAGCAAGATGGACTCTGCGCCCTGTGGTTCTATCACTTACTGGCATGCAGGCCAGCAGAACCTCCAGCTCGTACCTGGCCTCATTCAAATCAGGTGTCAGTGATGACTGAACCACCTGTTGATCTTGGGACAACGGATATTGTATCTCAGCATGTGCAAATGGAGTTTTCTTCCTCTTGTATAGTAAGTTATTACTCCAGAAGAACTTTAATCTCTGTCTCCCAGACTCCTACACATATTCCAGGGTTGATATGTTATATAAACCCTGTATATAGGCCATAGCCAGAGAAGTCTAAAGTGTTGTGTCTTCTGAAAGGTTCATTTCTTAGCAAAGCTGACCCACACCTCCAGCTAGGAGAGAACTGTGGGTGGGCTAAGCCATGAAGCAGGTAACTTGGGAGAAGGAGAATATTACAACTGTAAAATACACCAGCAATACAAGATCCTAGAAAGACCTGTCTGTGATCCACGTGGTGGGTGTAGGATCTGGCTGCATGCTGCCTGATATCAGTGGAAGCAGAAGCAGTCATTCCTCTGTGGGTGTGTAACGAAGTCAAATATAGTTTGGGAGTAATCCAAAGATATCAAGGTAATTGCTCAGTGCTACGTCTGCATGCTGTGCAGAGGAAGGAAATGGCAATTTCATTAAGGTTTTAGTGCAAACAACACACCTCTTTGTCTTGCTTAGTTCCTAAATGTTACTCATGATTTGTTGCCTTCACCATATTTCATTTGTATAAACTGAACTGTCATTTTGCAAAGGGGACACTGGCTTTCATTTTACAATCACTAACATTATTTAGTACATTCTGGTTTTATTCATAACAAGACAGAATGTATGCGGTCCTCATAATTGGCATTTTGGCTTACAAGATAAAGGTATGAAGTGCAAAAATATGGTACTTTATGAGTTCTGGATTATAGTGGTCTTCAAAAAGCATCAGCAAAAACATATCACAATATTTTAACCTATAATTACTTGAACAATATAATTTGTGGTAGAAGCACAGAACATTTTGCAACACAGTGACATTTTAATACCTGCAGATAAATTCCTTTAGGTACTCTTTGAGAAGCATCAATTTAACAGCCAGACTCTCCCACTGGCAGAGGAGGCAGATGGTTCTGTCCTACGGAGATGTGGACGAGGAGTCACAGCAGGCAGCAGAGGGACACCCTGCACATTTGGACATTCTGCTTGGTTCAAGAACCATGTAAACACCTCCACTCTTTCATCTCCTCCCTGCCATCCTCACTTAAAGGAATGCAGCTCTGGTTTAAGTCACTGCTGCCGCTTGAAGGCTCAGTGGAATATTTTTAACCTTTAGATACACAGGCACCAGGAATGATCCAGCTCCTTCTGGTGCGTGATGTTCCTCTACAGCACCAGATCCTTTGCTCTCGCTTGCAGGCTGATTATCTCAGGGTGTCCCTACCTTCCCCAGCTCTTCTCCTGCCTCCTCTCTGTGCTGCACGCCTGCAGTTGCTCCAAGTCTTTGCTGCCTCCATCAAGTGTCCCCTTCAGCCCCTGCTTGGTTATTCCTGCCAAAGCTTGCAAGGGTTTCAAGATCCCCTTAACTTTGTACCAACGCTGACACTCCGTGTTTGTCGTTTACCTCATCTTCTCCTGCAATGGCAGCCCCACTGTATTTGTTTAGAGAGGCAGAGAAAAGCCTGAAGCAAAACTGTAAAAGCTGCCTCAGGGATTCCCAGTGCCTGTTAAAGTGGGTGGAACCAGGCAAAGCTATCTCCCAGACATTTCAAAAACCAGCTAAAGTGCCCAGTCTGTCATGATTTCATGCACTTACACTGTCAAGGAGAGCATTAGGAGAGAAAACTGAAAAGAGTTTCTAACCTGAGAATATTTTTAGTTTCCTAAAATCTGATGGTTTTGGCATTCGGAATTGTAACTGCATGGAATGGGCTGCAATTTCCCTCTTCCCTGTGCTGATGTGATTTCTTGCTCCTTAAATCTTCCAAACAGTTTTGAATGGAAACCTCACATTCTCCATGTTTTTGAGCTGTTTTCTTCATATGTGTAAATGGGAATCTTTTGATGCTTTCTAAGATTAGTCAAAATTTTAAATATTGCATGTTAATAAAATTTGGTTATGAAATTGTGAATTTTGGTGAGAAGAAGACCTTTGCCAAAGACTTTTTTTGCTAAAAGCTTTTCAACTGCTTACAGAGATGATTAGTTCAATGTTCAAAGAATGATGAAAAGAGAAAAGAAAATCATGTGCCTTCTTTGACTATCTCTATTACTTGCTGTAGAAAATCTAGTGAAGAGCACATGAACTTTGACTTGGAAAACAAAACGTTCTTTACCTATGCAGTTAGCACCATATCAGTGCTGAGGGCTTGGCTGGCTGATTTCAGAACTAGCCTCTTGATTGGCAATTTGCCTTTTACTTAAATATCTTACAAGGCAATTTTGAGAAAAAGGCCTAAATTATTTTGTTTGGGTTTTTTTTGTTTTAATTTTTTCCTCAAATTGATTCCTGTGGCTGTGGTTCCACAATCCTTGATGCCATAGCTATATAAATAGGAACCAGCTAAATGAACTTAAACCGGATTGAGAGTTTACATGTGGTTGTGGTATTTTAAATCTGATTTACAATTGATAGTTCCTTCAAAATTAGACTTAATTCATTCCAGCCAAACTAGTTTAAAACTAAACAATCTCATAGCGAGACACAACTTTTTAACCAAATGAGTAAAATTATGCCTTAACCAGGGTGCTGGTCCATGATAGGTTTTTCTAGATGCCAAGCATGGGTAGAGAGAATGTCAGAAAAGCTGGTTATGCAAATCATGAGGTACCTGGATTGTTTTTCTGACCCCTTTCAGCCTTTCTTAGCACAGCCACTCTGCTGCCCTCTCTCAGCTAACCCAGTGACACTGAGCTGTAGGACAGCTCCAGGCCAGAGGCACTCTTCAGGCCAGCTTCACTGCACTGCAGAGGAAGAGGAGGCAGGCTCAGGCACAGCCAGAGCACACCTTCTGCAGCCACCAGAGCCTCTGTGACCAGCCGGATGGAGAGGTTTGGACACCCACCCCTCTGCGCTCCTGCATGGGATGTTCGCAGCCCTGGCTGGCCATTCACCCTCCTTTGGTGCAGCCAGGGCAGAGCCAGACATCTACACTTTGACCAGATGTAATTCCAGCTGCTGGGTCTTTAGGGACACGGGGGGAAGGAATGAAATGGGTGATTTCATGTGTTGTTTCTATTGCATCTCAATTACTTTAGCCCAAAGAATGTGAAGATGTTTTGTGAAGTCCTACATCACTGTGGGCAAATGAAATGGAAACAACAAGCATGTGTCTGATTGCGAGTTCTAAAGGAAACTGGAATGTTTCCAGTCAGATTTAATCTAATCTAGCTTTTTCGGTTTTTTTCTTTTTTCCAAAAGCTAGCAGGCAATGTTCCTTTCTCATACTTTAAAGTGAAAATACATCACTTCTGAAATGCATAACAGTTGCTAGCATTCACCTGCAGGAAGTCCATAACCCTGGCACTGACAAGCAATACATTAAAGCATGATGTTGAAGATGAAAATAAGGCAATGGATGCTAAATAATCACAGATGCAATCTGCAAGAGGGGCTCCAGTCTTTATGAATGAACACCCTGTCACCAGCTTCCCATCTCCAGGCATAATAAGGGATACAAAAAAGGACATATGACTTCTTTAACTTTTTTACTTTGTCAGGTATAAGGCTTTAACTTTTGCTCTACATCAGTGGTCTGTTATTTTTTTGGCTTTGCACCAGAGTCTATTACAACAGAAGAAGGAAAACCCTTCAATCCTAAAGGTCCACAGGGAAAAAGATCTTGGTTTGATCTCATTTTCCTTTTAACATTAATTGCATGTTTAGTTTTTATAGGCAGAGGGCCAGAAAGCAAAATAACAGCTTCCACCATGGGCATGACTAGGGCCAAACAGCAGAATTTAAGGCCATCTTGTTCTTAGTGTTTCTGGCACTGAAAATCTCTGACTCTGGCTCAGTCCTTCTCTTACCATCTTGGATGTGTTACAGAATAACCCTGTGCATCTCAAAGTGCAGAATGAAACAAAGGTGTAGGTGCCTGCAGAGCTTGAGATTATCGACACAAACATAGCAGTTTGTAAATACTGCAGTGCATCCTCACTGCTCTTCTGCTGTCTCTTCCCCTTAGCTCTTAAGCGACACCAACCTCAGTCTCTAAGAAATGGCAGTGAAGACTTGATACACTTATTTTTTAATCTTAAAATGTTTTTTCTTACCCTTTGCATGTTCCAGCAAATATAACCACTCCACTCAAAAAAAAAAAAAAAGCAAGTCATTTTAAAGAGAACATGCAGGAAAAGGAAGGACATTTTCATTTGGCTCAGCACAAAAGGGATTTCGTTTCCATCAGTGGTACAACACAAACTGAGCCCAATAATCAGTTCTTCATACTTCAGAAGGAGTTGGGCTTAAGTTCATAACTTGATGTGATCCCAGTTAGAGAGAGGAATCCTGCTACAAGATACGCCAGGACAGCAGACCATGAGGGTGGTAGGCTGGAGATAGGAATAAAAAGTATCAGTGGAATAAAATGGCTATGGTTCCTTCTTCCCAGAACCAACCTGAGAATCCCAGAGTCTGTTGTGATTGCTCTCAGGGCCTTGATGAAAACAAGAATATGCCCTGTCATTGCCCTGCACATGCTGGAGGTCTCTTTGCTCACAGATCAGCTCACCACGATGCCCAGGCAGATCTGGAGGACCCTATGCCTCCAGCCTGTGTTTTCAAAACAGGACAGAACTGGACCATTTACATAAGGCCTGAGTTCACCTTGGTGTGCCACAACCACAACTTCTAATGGAAGCAGGAACAAGCTCATTCAGGGCTGTGTTTTTTCTTCTCAGCATATTTTGGGTATACTTATTACAGGATAAGCTCTTTTTGCTGCCATAAGCATTATAATAATTTAATCAGCTGTCATCTACTGAATGATTTCCTTCCTTCTACCAACACTATCATTCTTAGGTCCAAATTCGTTAGAAAAGCAATTAACCACAAACTTCATTTAGCTAACTAAAATGAGATGACATATTTTTATTTGTTTGCATTTGTTACTGCAATAATAGCACCAATTTTGCTGGTTTGTTTTTGCAATAACTTAAGAGGAAGCAAACAAATTATTTTAAATATGTAATAAATACCTAGGGAAAAATAACAATAATTACAGTTTCAATGTCAGATAAGTTTTACCTACCCTTATCCTGTGTTTCACAATTTTATGGTGTTTCCATTTTTAAAGACTGCTTTTAAAATAAATGTTGGTAAGTGTTCCCTAGAAAATAATGTGTTTGACAGCATTTCTTTTCTTCTGTGCATGAATGGCTTAGGGACAACTGTTGAGTTTTCAGCTATAAACGCAAATGTAAACCTAACCCAGTTTACAGTTTGAATGTGTGCTATTTGCTCCAGCTGTTCTGTGTTTGCAAGGTGGTCTGATTCAATCCCGTCTATCAAATGACACTGTTTAAATTCTCTGGTTGTCTGGAAAAAAAACACTGAAAGGTGAAGAAAATAAAGCGATTTCAAGATAGACAAATACTGGTTTTCTGGTTAGATATGTAGGGAAACCACTGCCTGTCCAAAATTTTCATAGGGTTTTTGAACACCACATTTAGAGAACAGAAAGAAAACAGAACAGGATTCTTGATCCCAGGGAGACTTCTGTCACCTGTGGGAGAGTGGACAGGGGAGATTTGGGGACCCTCTTCTACAACTTCTGTGGAGCTACAGGCCTCTGTTTTTTTCCTGGCCACTCTACCAGGGACAAGTACATTTTATTTTCGTGCCGGGAGTATGCTTGCTCAGCCAGTAGGCTGAGCTCCCATGCTGTTTGCAGTGCACAGTCAGGGACTGAAGGCATTCCCTGTGGGAATAGGTATTGCAGCATACTTACGTTTTGCAGGCTGAGGAATCCTGGTAGCAGAGCAGGCCAGAATGGTGAAAAATCAATCCTGGGCTGGTGAGGCTCAACGTAAAAGGCACTTGCATGCTGGAGACAGGAATGTAGTGGCAAGCTTTGAAGAAAAAGCATGAATTGCGTGATCTTTTGGGGAGGGAACAGTGCTCTTCCTGGCTGTGCTTGTCTGACATCCGCCGCTTGTCAGATGATCCGTAATGTCACAATATGGCTATGTGGGAGCAGCGCCAAGGCTGGCAGAAGGGGTCTAACATACAGAGCATGGATCCTCCTCTGAACCTGCCCCAGGTTCCCTGAGGTTTTGATCAATGCTCATCCCAAATTGTTTCGTCATTTTGTTTACCTTTTCGGCTTGGAGCCACTAATGCTATTGCCACAGCACTGCACATCTTGAGCTGAACACACCTCCAGTTCCCCTAGCATATCAGTTGAATTATGTAGGTCTCGGTCACTGTGGAGAATTTGTCTTGGGCCAGAGAGCCTGTTTATTTGAAATGCTGCTGCATCTGTGCTTAGACCACATTAGGGTTGTGCAACGAATAAAAAAAATACATGCAAATTGCTCTAAGTGCCAGTTTGGAAAGATAAATGAAATCTGGTTACGTGCATTGTCAGATCAATAGGGTCTACTGCAGGAAAGAGTAACTTTCACTTTATGGCAGTATTTGCTTATGAATCTACTGGGAGGCTATTCCTTTGTTGCACAGGCTTTACCAGCAGCCTTATGAAGCTTTGGCATTCCCACTGTTCTTCATCTTTCTGGTCAAGCATGGTGACCAGTCGGAATGTGGGAGCATGAGTTTCTGTTTCGAGCTCTGCACAGGCTGCAGAGGCACAACCTCACTCAACTGCAGCCGGATCAGCTGCAGAAGTGGGTAAATTCTACTTCCTTTGCCCTTCTCTTTGATGTGCCTTTAAACATTTGGAGTTAGGAGCAGTCTCCAAAGGTGCATCCTTCCTGCGTCTTTGCAGTGGAGAGGGGAGGGAGATAGACAGGTTGCCCTGAAGATGCAGCACTAAGCAACTCAGCCCAGTCAGTGCCAAGTCCCACACCCTGCCTGGCACCATGTAGCCAGAAGCACAGAGCTTCTACAGCTCACATATTGCCAGCAAGGATCTCATCTAGTTCAGGTATCTCTACGTTCTGCAGTGTGCACACACTTTTCCTACATTTCTGCAGCCCTGTGACACAAAAGGTTGACGTTTTACAGTGGCTTTGTGGTGTGAGGATCAAGCTCCTCCAGGATACCATGGTCTGCTTTAATATAATTGAGGTCACTTTCAAGCAATGTGACAAGCTACAGTTTGTCTCATCAATACAGGCAGGAGATGGAGCAGTTTTTAAGGCTTTGAAGGCTGCACAAAAAGAGTGTAGAATCAGTCACCGCTTTTGGCAGCTGTTCTAATAGAAGGTAAAAAATGACTGTCCTTGGCAAGCCGCTTTCCTAGCACTCAGAAACATGCCCCAACCTCAAAATAGCCCATAATAAAATAAAAAGAGCAACCAAAAAACTTCATTTTCAGTAACCAGCAAGGTTTCCTCATCAAGCCCTTGCTTCAACAACAGCCAGCATTAAGGCAAGGAAGGCAATGGGATGAAGAGAAGTCAAAATTGTCTGCAGGAAGCGGGCCCATCGTCTGAAGGGATGCTCCCCGCTTCCCTCCCCACAGCTTGTTTCTCCTTACAGCGTACCGTATGGCTTAGCAACTCTGAAAATGCTGAGACAAGTGTGCTGGGGAGCAAAGAAATGTTTCCTTATAGCCATGCCAGGCTGTCACTCCTCTACCTCCCCCACTGTTAGGAGCTGCTAGACTATCTCAGCCATCTGGTGCAGGATTTGAAATTTCCTGCTGCTAACCCTGGCCAGTCCTGGCATTGCTGTGCACTTGGTGTATGGAGATGAGACAGGTTTTGAAGTGTTTCTACAAAGCTGGAAAAGCCGTGGAAAGGCTGGAGGAAAATGAGTGGGAAGGTGTGAGCTGGAAACAAGACACGCTGGTGATGGAGGCCTCAGCACACATTTCCCTTTTGTGGGGGATGAAGGAAACAGCTTTGCCCTTAGACTTCAGCAGTCATGGGACACAGCCATGGGAGAATAAATTGTAGATGACATGCTCCTCTTTATTCCCTTCTGGGGAATGGAAATGCAGACAGATTTCCAGAGAAGCACAAGGACTTCAAGCCCTTTGGATGAGGAAGGGTCAGAGAAGCCATCTGCCTCAGTTTCCTCTGCCAGCTCTTCACTGTGGGACGCCACTCACGTGTGACAGTTGGGAAGCTAAAGAAATCCTTATGAGGTGTATTTAGACCAGTGTGCCAGCAACTGGGATCAGGACCAAGCTACGCCTGCATAGTCTGCATGGACAAGAGAGGAAGTCGTTGCTGCTCTTGTGGCTCTCCCTGCTGGAATCTGCTCTGACCCCAAGTTACTCTGGTTTGCTAATGCAAAGAGCTGTAAAGCAAGTCTTAGACTGCTTTGTTTATGCATTTTTTTCATCCCACTGCCATTCAAGAACCTATCGCACTGAATGCATGATTAATTAGGCCATGTTAGAAGGTGTAGTTCTTCCATACACTCAGTGCTAGCAGTGCTAGCAAAAGCACAGAACACCCTGACAGATGGGGAACACCCACAGCTGTCCCAAATCAGGCTCTGTGATCCCAAACTGCTCATTCATCACTATGCACATGTCCCTAGTAGTCACTGGGATGAGTTTTGAGCCAGTCCTAGAAAGCCCTGCAGATTCCCATTTTTAAAGTACTGTTAAAAAAAAAAAAAGAAAAGTGCCATAACTTCAGTGTGTGTTTTACCTGGGTAAGAGTCTCACAAGGATGTAGCCTCTGGTTGGGTGGAGTGGGTGTGTTAGGCGATCCTTAGCCAACATGAATACCCAAAATAGATACTGCCTTGAGTGAAATATGGACTGGGTTTTCTTCTGAACATTATTACTTTGCAGATACAGTTTCCATGCAAAGTGGCTTGACTTTTCCCCAGTAAGAATGACAGGATGTCAAACAGTTATTTAGTTATCAGTATTTGAATTTTGAAAATATGTTAACTCCAGATAAAAGAAGTATCTTAGAGTTTATAGAAAAACCTTCAGTTCTCCAGTTTTAAACTCTCTCAAATATGTACTCTAATACTAGCAGTGTGTATGGCAGGTGTAACAGTACTAGTGCAGGACTTCAAAGAAAAATATCCCATCTTTCCGCAGGCCAGAATGCAACTGCTTGAAAATAATGAGCCGGAAGTATTATTTTCTATTTCCCAGTAAATAGTTGCTGAAATTGTTTACAGTCTTCCCACAGTTCCAGTTAGTTTCCTGTGTGCTCTTACAGGCTCTCTCTATGTGCAAGGCATTTTATTCCTGTATCTCCACACAGAGAAGACAATTTATTGGCACAAGCTGGCACAGCCAAATTGAGTTTAGCTACCTGCAGTGATTTTAAGTCACAATAACTGAGGATGCTTCTCACGCTACGTGCACCACTCAACTGTGTGCCCTGAAACTCAACTAAAGGGTGCCCGTTAATTTGAATACTGTTTCAGTGAGGCTCTTACAAACATACTCCCTTGGTCTTGTTCAGGGCAACATCGCGCGGACTTCAATGTCAGTTCACTTTCTGAACAAAGAACAGATAGGTAACATCTGCCCCATTAAAGATGTAGCTATATGGCAGTGAGGAAGGTAAATGGTGGTGATGATGAAGATGATAGTGATGGTGATGACCATGGTGGTGGTGTGCTCCCCGGATGTTGCTCGATGTCCTTACCTCGCTACTTAAAGTGTCTTCCATTTTGCAGGCTAAATGCTGAACACAGCAGTCCACACTGCCACGTTCTTCTGATTGCCCCTAAGCTTACAGGCTTTTGAGAAGTGGAAGAGCTTCAGAGAAGCTGTCGGTGCTCCTGTCATCAGCTGGCAGTTATCAAAGGAACCGTATAACCATGGACACAACAAGGAGCAGCTTGGACCATAAACAAGCTGTCTACTGATTTTCTCAAAGAAAACAGTTTTATTTGGATGTGTGCACAGCCTGCTGCTCTTTCGATCTTCAGAGCACTGAAAGCATGGCATTTTCACCTAAACATCCACCTGAACCTACCCCGAGAAACAGAAGGCCTTGTGCCCCAAGCAGGGCCTGTTTCCTTTTCCCCCTACAACACACAATGGCCATAAGAGCTACAAAGCTTATGCCTTTAGCATTTTTTCCCCCAAATCAGTGACTACTTCTGGCTGATCAAACCAAGACTGTCATTTTCACCTGTTAAAAGGAGTCTGTCTACCAACAGAGTCTAACACAGATGAGCAGACAGACTTGATTACATATAAATTAATTAGTACTTTATTTATAATTAAATTCAGGAAAAATGGAGCTGTATACAACAAGAACTATATACATGAAGGAAGAAGTCTTTATATCACCTAACCCCCAAAATCCACCTGAGTTTGTGCAGAGAAATAGAAGTACTCATACATAAATGGGATGATATTCTTCCTGAGTGAGTTCTGTCCTGCAAGTTGGGCAAGAGCTGGCAGTCTCAAGGGCAACAGAGAGGCACTGACCACAGAACACATGGCCACAACAATGCTGACAAAATCAGTCGTTCACTTTGCACAGTCTGGAAGTAAGGAAATCACAAAGTGTATTGGGAGGAAAGAATTTGAGTTTGCTGCTCTATTGGCACCAGGCCAATAGGACTTGGAGTATCTGGAATCAGTCTGTTACTGTTAGAATGATGAGGAACCCACAGATCTGCCACTGCCATCTTGGCAAAGGTTTCTCCCTCTACGTTCACTACCAAGTAGTGACTTTGGAGTTTCAAAGCAAGGGCTATGCTTCAAGCCAGCTGCACAGAGCATCACAAATTAGCTGAGTTGCACATCTCCCTCTCTGTTCTGTTTCCCGTCCCAGAAAGCACAAAGAATGACAACATGTGGATCCTCACCTCTGAGCTGTCATCCACACAAAGTGGAAAACTACCAGGACCTGCTGGCAGTGCACTAGAGAGAACTGAACCAGAAGAGAACAGAACCAGAAGAACATGCAGGTATTCATAATATTGTGCGTTGAGGGTTACTGATAAACAAAATGCCAGAAATTGAAACAATCCCTATTCTGATTTAACAACATCCCAGCCCAGCAACTCAATACTTCCAAGAACTTTCATGTTCTGCAAGCATTTCAGCATATCTCAATCCACAGTGTAAGATACATTCAATCATGACTTCATGAGCAGAAAAGAAAGGTTTTTGCTGGATGGCTCTGTCCCACAGAGACATGGACGAGGAGTCACAGCAGGCAGCAGAGGGACACCCTGCACGTTTGGACATTCTGCTTGGTTCAAGAACCATGTAAACACCTCCATTCTTTCATCCCCTCCCTGCCATCCTCACTTAAAGGAATGCAGCTCTGGTTTAAGTCACTGCTGCCGCTTGAAGGCTCAGTGGAATATTTTTAACCTTTAGATACACAGGCACCAGGAATGATCCAGCTCCTTCTGGTGCGTGATGTCCCTCTACAGCACCAGATCCTTTGCTCTCGCTTGCAGGCTGATTATCTCAGGGTGTCCCTACCTTCCCCAGCTCTTCTCCTGCCTCCTCTCTGTGCTGCACTCCTGCAGTTGCTCCAAGTCTTTGCTGCCTCCATCAAGTGTCCCCTTCAGCCCCTGCTTGGTTATTCCTGCCAAAGCTTGCAAGGGTTTCAAGACCCCCTTAACTTTGTACCAACGCTGACACTCCGTGTTTGTCGTTTACCTCATCTTCTCCTGCAATGGCAGCCCCACTGTATTTGTTTAGAGAGGCAGAGAAAAGCCTGAAGCAAAACTGTAAAAGCTGCCTCAGGGATTCCCAGTGCCTGTTAAAGTGGGTGGAACCAGGCAAAGCTATCTCCCAGACATTTCAAAAACCAGCTAAAGTGCCCAGTCTGTCATGATTTCATGCACTTACACTGTCAAGGAGAGCATTAGGAGAGAAAACTGAAAAGAGTTTCTAACCTGAGAATATTTTTAGTTTCCTAAAATCTGATGGTTTTGGCATTCGGAATTGTAACAGCATGGAATGGGCTGCAATTTCCCTCTTCCCTGTGCTGATGTGATTTCTTGCTCCTTAAATCTTCCAAACAGTTTTGAATGGAAACCTCACATTCTCCATGTTTTTGAGCTGTTTTCTTCATATGTGTAAATGGGAATCTTTTGATGCTTTCTAAGATTAGTCAAAATTTTAAAATATTGCATGTTAATAAAATTTGGTTATGAAATTGTGAATTTTGGTGAGAAGACCTTTGCCAAAGACTTTTTTTACTAAAATCTCTTCAATGGCTCACAGAGATGGTTAGTATTTCAATGTTCAAAGAATGATGAAAAGAGAAAAGAAAATCATATGCCTTCTTTGACTATCTCTATTACTTGCTGTAGGAAATTATTTCCTCAAACTGATTCCTAGGCTGCAGTTGCATGATCCCTGATTCTGTAGCTCTTCAAATAGCAACCAGCTAAATGAACTTAAACTGGATTGAGAGTTTACATGTGGTTCTGGCATTTTAAAATCTCATTTACAATTGATAGTTCCTTCAAAATTAGACTTAGTTCATTCCAGCCAAACTTGTTTAAAATAAAACAGTCTCATAGCCAGACAAAGCTATTTAACCAAATGAATTTTTGCCTTAACTCGACTCCCCCAGGAACCCATACGAGCCCCTGCACAAAAGCAATAACTAAACGTTGCTTTTAAAGCTATCCTTGGAAAATCTTGTAGGGGAGTCAATAAAAATAAAAGATAAAAATTTGTTTTGCTTTTTCTGCTATTCCATCTAATTTCACATTGCTTTTATAATTCACTTAGCTGCTGCTATGAAAATAACAACTACAATAGTATGTCATCCTTTACCACCTTCAATCTCATTTCATGCCTGGTGTTTAAGGCCAGAGAATCCAAAACCGTGAGTGGAATTAACCAAAGTGCAAACTTCATATCGAAACAGATTCAGGTCTACACAGCAGAGCTGATTCTGGCTCAGGTATCCACCACAGATGTGCTGAATTAATAGATAAGCCAGAAGTCACACACTGAAAATCCAAAATCTCTTTCTGCAGAACACTCTGCATTGGAAGAATAAAGAACCTGTCTCTTCAAAGAGAGCATCTGCTTCTTAGAGCTTGGCTTGAAACAGAACACAAATGAATATTACACTAGGAAAAGAGTAGGGAGAGAATAATTTCAGTGGAAAAGGAAATAAGACATCCTTTCCATGACATGAAAATTAATTGTATTACTTCATACAGTTAATGTATAGGGAGTAGCCACCTTATCATAGCAAGTAAGAATAAATAAAGAAAAACTTTTCTCTCTATGTTTGATCTACAGATCACTGTGCTCAGTCTTTTTTGTTAGGCTATATTTCTTGCTAATATTCTTCCATCTCAATAGTCATTTGCCAGTTTGGCCAGCAAATTGAGAAGAATCAGCTGTACACTCAGCACTTTCAGAAGCCACCTGCTTAGCCAAAGGTGTTTGCAGTACAAAACAGAGGGTTGTGACTGTTCTAGCATCGTGCTTCTAATGCTGAAAGAAACATAATATTTGCATATTAATAGGAGCTAAATAATCATCCAAGAGTATAGAAAAACCTTCAGATCTTGCAGAATTCCATGCTTGGAGATGAACTTATAAAAAATCCTCCGTAATTTACAGAGGTGAAACTGAAATAGTAATTTCAATTCATTTTTGCATTGTGAGAACTTGGCTGCACTAAATTATTTAAATATACATTTTTATTGACTTTGGAAGGGACAGGGCTTAATTTGTTGATATTTTTCTATTTCTTAAAATGAAACCCCCTGACTGACGGTGCTGGGATGGAAACTCCTGGGATCGAGGGTAAGTGGTAAAAGGAGATCACTCATTTGCCCCGGTGAGTCTCGGTCCCAGCTTCCATTAGCAAATGCTCCCCAGTATGGTGGCAGCTTGGACCCTGACCCAGAAATCCTTATTCATGCCCAGTTTGGATTAGCTGCTACCTTTTTCTTCCAAAAGCTATCAATATATCTAGAAATAGGTGCATTTGCTTTCTGTATTTTTCTATAACAATAGTGATTTATATATTTATTTATTTATATTGCAGAAAGAATATCAAGAAGTATCTGAACTTCAAAAAAACCCCCCAAATCTGTCAGTTCCTCTAGAGAACTTCCATTTCCTCACAGTACATGGAGATGGTGCTTTTACAGATGGGGTTTGGGTCAGCCTGTTCTCACTCTTCATCTCACTCCTCGTCTTCCCATGCGTACGAAAGCTCACGACTTGACAGGCAGCTCAATACCTGTAAATGGCCATTTGTTATTTATGGTGATTAGAAAGTGTCCGTGTTTTCAGACCTATTACGTATGCAGTGATGTAAGGCTTCTATTTTAAAGATAATATTTATTTATCATACTGGAAGGGGCTAATGTCTGGAAAGGTTGTATCGGTAAAGTAAACATGGAGCACTACTGAACAAAGTATAGCCTAAATGGCCTGTTTGCATTCAGTATTGAATTTTTAATCTCATTTCCCCATTTTGTTACAAACAGTAAGGGGAAAAACCGATACAGAATCTATAAGCAAAAAATCCAGGGCACTCTACACTGCATGTGAGAAAAAAAGTTCCCCTGATATCCTTCTGCTTTGTTATTGACAACAGTTCATTCCCTGCCAATAACATTAAGAGCAGCAGGGCTTGCTTTAAGTTCTGACTTTCCAGTTTGTAGCTAAGTAACTTTATTAGGGGTGAAAAACACAGGTGTAAAGGGGGACAGGAAGGAAAGAAGGCCTTTATGGTGTGTAGGTTGCACACTATAGAATAAATATTTAACACCCTGCTACCCCATAAACCTGTGTTCCCAGGCAGCTCTGCTCTCTTGGGATGCAGCCAACAGATAAAGGAATATACTCCACTTTCAAGTCCCTTCTTATTACAGTTCTGAAGGTCAGGGTGAGTGAGAATTAGAAGAGCTGAGAAAAGCGTAGAGAGGAAGAAGGTGCAGATCATGAGTTTATCTGGAAAGGTGTGGGAAGTCAGAAAATTCCTGAGTCCTCTGTGGACTTATGCAAGCTAAGACAGAGTCCTATTTTCTTAGAAGAAATATGAAAAGAGAGCTACAAGTCATGCTGACGGTGTCACTTCAGGTTTCTAAAGCCTTTTCTGATGATCCTAGAGGGAGCCTAGGCTGTGTGTACAGCTATAGAAACAGCTCCATCTTCCACTTTGACACTGGTTTTATTCCTAAATCTTCTTGTGCTTTGGACAGCTGCAGCCACAGCAGTCTTAAAAGAAAAAAGAAAGTCTCATGATGTATTATTGATTCTAGAATCAATGGAAAGTCAGAATTCTGATATGGTTTCTGTGATGGCATAAGGAAGATAAAAATGGCAGCTTGCCATAGAAAGCTCAGGAAAGTGAAGGTAGGGTGAAATCCCGAAAGGAAGGTTTGTCAAAATCTCTCTGAACAAAGCAAACTTACCTGATTTCATGCACTCAGTTGACACAACCCTCTTAGCCTCAGTTTTTCAATGAGACTCCAACAGCCGAACCCACATATAAAACATTTTTATAAACAGTGAAAGAAACACAAAGTAAAGAAGAACAAGGCAAATCAGAACTGACTTCTATTGATTTTGTGATAAAGGCTCCATGGAGACCAGCTGTTAATTACCTTTTCAGAGGAGACACTTATTTAGCTCATAGACAGGGTTGGGGTTTTTTCACCGCTTTCCTCTCAGGTATAATAGACTGTACTGCTAGGATTAGCATAGGATTGAAACTATAAATGTGTATTGGGGCACAGTTTTAATTATTCATCCATTTTATTGTGGTACAGCTAAAGACCAGGCAAGAATGAGACAACACACAAAACAGACACTCCCCACCACAACTGCTTTGCCAGTGAGTAATATTTTCAGCAGTTTAGCATCACTTTCTTTCTAGTCAAAGTTATGCCAAAGCAGCATGTACCTGTCCATCTTGTTTTTCTTTCCACTGCTGTTTTTACACATGTTGGTGACTTATCCCTGCCAAGTAAATGGCATGAATGACTTAACTCTGACAGGTACAGAGCTCTCTTGATGCCTGTGGGGTGGAGGTAGAGGGGAGACACAATGCTGTGTCTCTGTGCTTAGCTCCTCTCTGAATAAAACCACTGAGTCCCAGCTGTATGACGGCTCTGAGCTGTGCATGGTGGAAGACCAGCAAGTAGGGGCAAATGAGGCTTGAAAACCATCTGTTCACTCACCAGAGCCTGACATGGGCTGATTCAGTGTTTGCTGGCCTGCCTGGGTGATGTGAGCTGTTCCTTACGGCAATAACAGGTGCAAAGCTTTCTGGCAGTAGTGTTGTTTTTAAACGCCTGAGTCCCTTTAATAACCCAGAGAGGCGGCGGGCTGAGCTCCCCAAAGCCGTAGGACCAATTTTATACATGCAACCTGGGCAATTATGGATGCAAAACGAATCCTGCAAGTGAAGTCGCACTGTTCCTCACTTCTCAGAATTACTGGGGAGAGTGTACAGAGAGCGGGAGCATACACAACAGCAGGATGACATGGTTAGACTTTGCAAACACATATGCTTTTCCTCGAAAATCTCTTTGCTGCTACTAGGGCTGATGCAGTTTTGATGAAAGTCATGATGCAGACATCATGGAATCACAGAATGTCCAGGACACGTTCCACTAGACCAGGCTAGACTCAAAGCCCCATCCAACCTGGCCTCGAACACTTCCACTGATGGGGTATCCACAACTTCTCTGGGCAACCTGTGCCAGTGCCTCGCCACCCTCACAGTAATGAATTTCTCCCTAACATCTAATCTAAATCTCTGCTCTTTTAGTTTAAGACTGTTCTGCCTTGTTCTAACACTATCTGCCCCCTTTTTTAGCCACCTTGAGCAAGAAGGTCAAAGAGAAAGGACTTTGGTGGCTGCAGTGCACAAGAAGATGAGCATTTAAATTATTCATTTTATACAAAATCTCCCCACACATGATTGAAAACAGGTGGTGCCTGAAATGACAGCTCATAGCTGCTTTCTGATTACTAATACACCATCATTATGTGGTGTAAGGAAAAGAGCTGTAGCAGATGGGGCTCTCTACAACCAGACAGCAGCAGACCATACAGGAAAATGCATGACTCTGTTTTCGTTTACAAGCTGTAAGCACAAATGCTAATATGATTTTGACTCAGAGGGAGGACTATGTGCAGTAAAACTTGGGAGTCTTCAAACACTCCAACCACTCAAAGAAGCCAGAATTTAGTAAGTCACTCTTCTCCTGCCTATCATGAATTTCTTTATTTTCTCTGTGCTTGTATAGCAGCACATCTAGTGCAAAATACGCAAACAGTGTAAACTAGAAACAATCAGCATGATGATCTTGGTTCACACTTCAGCTCATACATCAAGAGTCTCTGTACCTTAACAAGCTGCCACTCACAAGGAAGCCAGCTCAATCACAAATTAACAACCTCTGCTTGGTTTTGATTCCAGATCTATTGTGCCTTGAGAAATATTACATCTAAAAATACTCTGCCTTAAGGTCCCCCATGTGCTTCGAGCAGGGTGTTCTAGAAATGATCTACAACATTTCGCACGTTAAGGGACGGCAGCGGCCTTGGTGAAGAACACTCTGCTCATTTGTATTTATATACATTCCCAGACCAGCAAAGGGGCCAAGGTGACTTTGGGAGGAAAAGGCTGCTTGAGTACAACCAATGCAATTGAGGCTCACAACTTTCTGTGCATGTCAAAAGTCGTTTGCATATTCATTATCTTTTGATGAGCGCTGTGTGGTCAAGGGAAATGTACTTTCCCCTTTGGTGCATATCTCAATTTGATCAGCCTTCCGTAAATCTCCTGTGCTCTGTATCAGTGTGGGTATAATTTAGTCCATTTGCTGTATGGAAAGATGCTTCCTCCAGATTACTGTGGTTTTAACTGTAAACAAAATATTTGGGCAGGCAGAGAGCCTGACAGGGGAGTTTGCTGGGGGGAAATATATAATTGCTAACTGTTTAATTAGGACCAGTCCCTAGAACTTTTCTAGGAGATAAAAGAAGTTGCATGCTCACTGAGGTTGAGCAGCAGAGGTGCCAGCCAGGGTTACTAACAAAGCCAAGAAATTTTGGCATCAGGATCTATCCTCAGCACAGAGGTTATAAAAAACCGACAGCTCTTTTGTCCTCACAAGAAGGGTGAGAATTGAAGCAATTCATGATCCACCCCTAAATATGAGACAGAAGCTACAGAAGAAAGAGAAGGGACTCAACAGGTGACCAAACCAGTGCAAAGTAAATTTGGCATTGGAGAGGTCAGGTTACTGAAAGCTGCACGTCTTGGTCTGACTGCTTTTCTCCCGTAACTCAAGCAGCAACCTGGCTTATAGCTCTATAGGAACCATTCTGTGTCTCTCTCTCAGGTCTGCTCTTACAGGACAGCAATGCCACTTAGTGGCTTCATGAAATTTGTTTTCTCATGAAAATATTGCCTGTATTAGAGAGCAAGGTGTTTGATTGAATAGCAGCTTTTTGCTGAATTCTGAGCATAGCTGCAGAGTAAGGATGAGACACTACCCAAAATTTTCCTCTTCATCTTTTCCAGATGTTACACGAGGCATAACCTCCAGTGCGATGTGCCCTATCCCTGCATGAGTGCCCAGAGCTGTCAGCACAAAGCCCACGAGCCTTGGAGGCTGACGGGGAAGGCAAGACTTTGGGCACAAAAGCCTACCTTCCCTTAAGAAGGAGCTCCATCCTGACAGTGGAATTAGAACAAATAACCACATTTCAGCAGGAAAAGCCATTCTCTGGAAAGGAGAGAGGCTATATGGCTCTTAACTGTCTGCCAAGAATGTTCATTCCCAGATTTGTCAAGGTGCTGTGCCATCTAGAGGAATTTGAGAGGCATTTTCCCGTGCCTCTCCAAAGAGCTCCTGGCTCCCCCCGTGCTGGCTAGTAAAGCTGCACAGGGCTGCCACTGAAGGAGCCAAGCAGCGAGACCTGCTTCTGGGCCAAAACCACTCCTGGCAGCCCAGCCCCCGTGTCTGGTGTTCCTGGCCCAACACAGCACCAAGGCACATCACCGAGAGGATTTGTGTGAGTTATACTAAATGCCTTTAAAATGTGCTGCCTTAACTGTTTGAATGCGTTTTCTTTACGGGTTCAATTTACATCCAGGCGTGATTTACAGAAACAAGGGCACATCCCTACCCAAATACCAGGCTACCACTGACAGAGACACCTGTTACTAGATGAAACAAGGGCTTCATCCCTTTTTTTTTTGCTTTGTCATGTACAGCATCACAAAGGAAACTGCTGTAATATCCAGCTACCAGTGACTACAGGCAGAGAAGGACTTCATGGCTTTGCTGTGAGGTCAGTATGGAGCACACTAATGCTAGTTAACACAAAATGCAAGCTGTGGCCTACAAATAGAGACACAGGGTATATAGTTGGGGGATGTTGCTATTGACTGAAAACAGTTATTTAATCTTAAAAAATGTTGAGTTGATGCAAAATATTGCCTTCATTCCTTTAATGCTCAACAACACCTTGGGTTTTATTCATTCCGTGAACTGGCCAGCTCAGCCTTATGTCCTCAGCTCTGTCCTGCCCCAATGTGCCTGTCCTGGTCCACATTTGTCTCCTCTGCCTGGGAGCCATCCAAAGCTGATGGGCTGTCTGTGGCTTTCCTTTGCATTACCAGAGTAACCCTGTGCTCTCAGCCCTGCACAGTTCCTTTAGGCATCCTAATTCCTGCGTGATTCCATCCGTCAGAGACGTGAGCCATAAATTAGCAGAAAAGATGATGTCTGTCCAATTTGCTGTAAGAAAAATGAAAGAATTTCCCAGGTTCTCCCAAGTTCGAAATCATCAGATGAAAATTCTATAGCCCATTCCTTTTTCATTTATTTTCAGTTTTGATGCCCTCTGCTCTTGCTTTTTTCCCCACCAACCTGTGGGGCAGTGCTGTATGGCTCCAGAAAAAGGGTCATTTTTTTCCGGCAGGAGGTGACTGTTACCAAGTGACTGTCAGAGTAGGATGTTTGTTGTCAGAACCAGGATCTCACACTGTTTGTAGTCTAGCTACAAAAAACCCAAACCCAACCAAACAAAAAAACGAGTGGAAATAAAGAAGCCTGTTGCTACAAGAAGTAATCCATTAGCATCGTATCATTCTGTGCTTTTAAATTAGCATGTGTTTGGGAGGCCCCTCTGTAAACTTTACTCTGCTTTCTTTACTCTGCTTTCTAAGCTTTACTTCACTTTCACAGCAAATCTAGAAAGCTTTTCTGTGTCACGCTTTTCAAAAAAAGATGATTTTTCAGATCCAGAATGAATGTACCTTCTCCTGGTTATCCAGGGTGTGAGGTCAGGTCTCACAGGCTTGCACGTGAGCTGCTGACATCCCCACTGTGCCATGTACTCCAGGTGCTGGGCCAAGATCTGTTTCTCACTGTCATTACGTTGCTCAGCAGCTCTTAGAAGTCAGTTGCTTCCTTCTGTCTTTTTATCCATGTCCTGAGCAACAGGGCATACAGCACGCAGGGGAGAAATGAGCTTTCACTGCATTTTCTTTCCTTCTGGGATTTCTGCAATGTGCTCAGAACAAATGATTTGTTTTGCCCCTTGTCTCTTGTCCTCACCACCTGCCTGGCTCCCCACCTCAGCCCCCACAGGAGAACAGAAATAATTATTTCAGGGAATAAGCGAAACACTACTTAAGCAGCAAGGGTTTCACATTTTAGTCTAATCTTGTAGTATCTGAGACCTGTAGAAAACAGTAGAGCATATTTTAAGTTATAAAGGTTTAGATTAGGCAAGTACTCCAACCACTATAATTTCAGAACCAAAGGGCAGATGGATTATACACATCCAGCTGAATTCAGACCTGAAAAAGACAATACAGCTCCTCTGGGTGTAGCTATTTCTGCCTTTCCCAAGATAAATCCAGTTGTGTTTATTCACTAGAACAGACTAGAAAAACAGGTTCAGTCAGTACCTGGTAAGAAATCGCACGACTGACTTGAAAGTCAAATCAGTAGACAAAGATAATACATATATACATTTTGATTCGTGATATATTTATCAAAATTACCCTGTGTTCTGTGAAAGAAGAGTATGTGGAATGGAGGGACTGTGTGTTGCAAAGCAAGAAATTAAAATGCGGCTGAGTAACTGGGTAAATGTGTAGTATTATAAAGAAATTAATAATAATAATAATGGTGATGATAATAATAATATAAAATTAGACAACGCGTATCAGTGGTCCCTGTTGGGGATAGCCTATGGAAGTTATTGCAGCAGGACCACAAGGTAGGAAGGATTTCTGGGCTGACTGGTGAATGTAAAAAAGTTAAGGGATATAAAAGAGTTCATATTTTGAGTCACAGAGAAATTGTATGGTTTGAATCATCAGACAGACCTAATTGGAGGACACAGAGATGCTGCTCCACTTAGAGCACAGCTTTGAAAGCTGATCAAAGTCTGGACAAGAATTACTACATTTTTATGTAGGAAAACCAGGAAAATTCTGACAAAGTGCTGTTGTACCAGGCCCTTTAACACCTTGTAGGAGCGTACATTTGTCCAAACTACTCTCAGAAAGGTCTTGCCGGTAAGCAATGAACACTGTGTTTGGTAGAGAATCACACAACACAGAAGGAGGCAAGGGCTGCAGAATGCTGAGTGTGGTACAAACAAGCAAGGCATCACTGACCTTTAGGGCTTTCAAGCTGAACAGGCAGTGGAGATAATAGGACAGGCAAGCAGCAGTGGAAAAGGCATCGTTCAACCCAATGAAAAGGTTTGCCAGTAAAGCGAGGAAGCATGACCAAGCTTCCCAAATCCCTATCTGTGACCTTGCCCCCTGGTCAAACCTCCTTTGGATGGCATGAAGGAGTCTTTACTGCTTTGTGACTCGCCTTATAGAAGAAAATCACAGGAAGGAATTCTCACAGAAACAACATGAAGATTAAAGAACTAGACTGTCTCTTGAGACAAATTTGGGCAACTGCACAATGTAAATTGCATGTTCTGGCCTGAAACATCTGTTTTGATGTGCTGATTTCTTCAGAGGATTTTCAGATTGTTATCTCTCTTTCAGTTGCCTGAAGGTCCTGGTGGACAACAAGCTGTCCATGAGCCAGCAGTGCCCTGGTGGCCAAGAAGGCTGATGGTATCCTGGGGTGCATTGGGAAGAGCATTGCCTCTTGATCATTGAGGGGGGTGATCCTGCCCCTCTGCTCAGCCCTGGTGAGGCACATCTGGAGAGCTGTGTCCAGTTCTGGGCTTGTCAGGACAAAAGAGACAAGGAGCTCCTGGGCTCCATGCGGAAGGCAAGAAAGCTGATTAAGGGACTGGAGCATCTCTCTTATGAGGATAGAGAGGGGATCTTATCAATAAGTATCTGAAGGAAGGGTGCCAAGAGTATGGAGCCAGGCTCTGCTCAGTGGTGCAAAGCAATAGGACAAGAGGCAATAGGCAGAAAATGGAACACAGAAAGTTTCACTGGAACATGAGGAAGAACTCCTTCACTGTGAGGGTGTCTGAGCACTGGAACTAGTTGCTCAGAGAGGTTGCAAATTCTCTTTCCCTGGAGATATTTAAAAGCTGTCTGGACACAGTCCTGAGTAACGTGCTCTTAGGGGACCCTGCTTGAGCAGGAAGGTTGGACTAGATGATCCCTAGTGGTCCCCTACAACCTTATCCATTCTGTGATTCTAATTAAATATCTGAAAGCTGAAATCCTTCAGGAAGGCTTGGAATCTTCAGAAGGAGATGTGATTTCCCCCTGTTCCGGAGAGTGGACAGGAAAAATTGTGGCTTCCTTAGTAACACCAAGCAATCAGCCCATGCTCTTAATCAGGCCTATAAATGAGCTTGCGGTGGACCCGTGCTTTTCGGAAAACATCCCCCAAACCTGACATCGTGTGGTGCTGGATCACAGCCTGCCCTCAAAGCTAATCAGCATGTGTCTTAATGTGAAACAACTGAACAGCACTGCTCTTGCTAGTGGCACTTTCTTCCTAACACTGCAGGTGTCACTGTAAAATAGAAAATCTGCTTGTAACAGACTGCTGTGGTGACTTTGCACGGGAATGTACACAGCTAGGGTTTATGGGAAAATGTTTGTCCTCTGATGCTGGATTAGATGCTATCCTCTATTCTAACACTTTTGCTTGATCTGTATTTGGTGGTCACGGTTCTCACAGGAAGAAAAAAATGTTGATGTTATAAAGGCAGATTTTCCCATCTCCTATGATATTTCCATTTGTGAAAGAAAGGCAGAGCATCCCTGGTCTGCAAAGTGTTGCTTTGTACAAATGTAGCAGAGCAGTGAAAGTTCAGCAAAATGTAAAAAAACAATTTGTTTCTTGGGCACATGATTGTTCATGGAATTTTGTCTTTCAGTGATGCCAGAGTAATTCTTTGCAGAAGGAAGTTCAAGTGCTTTAATTTGGGTGGGTATACCCAGTCCACCAAGTGATTAGGATGATATAATGAGGAAATCCACAGCAGGCTCCTGTCTGTTATACGTGAGCAGTATTTCAGCTTTGCTGTAGCACAGTTCCATAAGGCAGAGAGATTGTCTCCTACCACAAAGGTTCATTATAAAGAAAAAAATAAAGGCAAAACCTTTTTTTTTTTTTGCATTAATTGCAAGCATTTATGCCTTTGAAACGTCCCTTAGGATAGATTTTAGTAATATGAATTTTAGTACATTTTAAAAAGTTTTTGAAGCCTCTTTTAAGAATGATGCAAGAATCTCCAGAAAATGTGACCTTATCAAATGACATAAAAGACTGCTTTAATTGTGCATACGTATTAGAGACCTAAACTAGTGTGCTAGCATTTATATACTAGTATTCATATATTAGAGTATATTAGGACATATCAGCTCAGATATCCTGGAAGGATTTCCCTTGACAGTTGTGTGTGAGGGTGACAACATGGTGTGTGCAGGATCTGGAAAGAACAAGGCTGTGAACCTGCAGGAAAAGCAACAAAGTGCAGCCAAACTGTGTTGTGCCAATATTTCAGTAACTATTTCCGTTCTCACCTCTCCTGGTATTGTGCGTTGATTCTGTTTCTACAACCAGGAACGGGGAAAACTGTTGTTGCTGGTTTTCCACACTTCAAAGAAAATGTTTGCTTTAGGCAGGTTTTTACCTTTGGCTTGCCCTGGCTGGTTCTGAGACAATGAAAAAGATACATCCTGATTTCATTATTATTCCTGTGCAGGGATTCTTTCCACTACTAGTGTGGATACAGAATGCCACTTCAAATATTGCAGATATCTCATATAATCTTTTGTTCCCTTTACTCCTTCTCTGGACATATGGATAGATTGTTTTAATTTGTTTTATTTCTGATGGTGTGCTGTTCCTAGATGCTACAGTAGAAATTTTTTTGGTGACTTCCATTTACATTTAACTTATCATTTGCACTTACTTATCATAAGTAGCATGTTCTTACAAGTCTGTGGAATGGCAATGTTTTTAGAGATTGCCTTTTAGTTCAGTGCTATTATTATTATTATTATTATTATTATAATATTACATAATTACTATTCTTATTTAGGTTGACACATGAAGACCAGATGGATATGTGTTAAAACAATTTATTAGATTGCCTTTTTTTTGACTTACAGCCTTAGAAGTCAGTTATAATTTGTATGTGTTAGTGTGTCGAAGAAATGTAAAACTAAATGTTAAATATGTGTACATATACTATGCAATTCCCTTCAGGTCACAAACTTCAGAATTAATTATTTTCACTGTATGCTTCATCCTTCCAGTGTCCTGAAATGACAGCCTTGGTTCCTAGCCAGGGTTTTGGAGCAAGCAAATGAATTCCAGGAGTATAAGGTAAGTAGTTGTTTTGTATTCCTGAATTACTTTTGATCCCTACAGCTCAACAAGAATTTATAGACCATGCAATGCTTTGCCAGAAAATTTCTATAGTCAGAGAGTTTATCTATTCCCATCTCAGCCCCTGTGAAAAATCTATGAAAGGAACATTTAAAATCCCAAAATTGTGCGTGACAGCCATTCTTATGCGCCCATATTAGAATTGTTTATTATTAGGATCAGGTGTGTTTGAAAGCAAGAAAAAGGGAAAAGGAGAAAGAGAATAGGATGGGGTTTTAAAGTGCTCGGAGGTGACTTAATGTCTTTTAATGAAGAGGAATGGAAAGCTCATGCTTCTCTTTCTGGTAGTCCCAATGGGTAGCCACCAAAAACCATCTGGAAAACCTGTGGCTATTAAAAATGTCAGTATGTTGCAGCTCCTATTTCACCTAAGACAGCTGAGACTTTGGTACTGCACTCTGCCATGAACAGCTGCAATGCTGCAGAAAGAGGTGCACAACTCAAGAATGGTTTTCTTTGCCATTAGCTTTCAGTCAAATTCCTTCCTGTTCTCTAGGATACACCTTAGACTGCTTTGTACACACAGATCAACCCTCTGCATCTTAATGTGTTGTAGTTTTAATGTGATTAAAATCCGATTCCTTTCACTGCTCTTGAGTGGATGCCCTAAACCTGAATTTTCAATGTTCCTTCGTCAGACTGAGTACTTTGCTATCCTTTGTACAACAAAATTCTGATAACTATACCCTTCATCCTGCAAAACACTTAAATACATGCTTAAACTTACCTGCACATGTGCTTTGATGCATAGCAGCCAGTGCTCAGCAGTTTTTGGGTCCATTAGCTGGGGGGAATAGTTTTGAAGTAATCTGTGTGAACAGCAAAAACCAAAATTCTTTCAAGCAGACCAATGCAGAGGAAAATATTTCTGCTGGTTTTTCACTTTTTTTTTTTCCCTTGGGCAGGAAGGAAGTGGAGTGGAAAGATAGTAAAAGACCTGATGCAGAAACAACGTTCCTATTCCTTACTGACACAGCAAACTCACACATTCAGTGTAATAAAGTATCCTGCACTGCGATCTTCTCCTCTCTATATTCAGATCCATCCCTAGCTATATGAGAAGCAGGGAACTGTAAGAATAGCATAAAAGGAGAATTCACACACACAATTTAATTTTTCCATCTTATCTAGGCCAAAAAATTGGTACTCTTTACAACAGGATTGGATAGTTGTTTTAGACATGCTCAGGAACGTGACTCTTTCCTCTGATTCTAGATAAGAAAATATACAAATAAACTGGATATACACATTTACGCAATGTACAGGGAAATCTGCAAGAAAAAATATTTTGGAAGAAAAAGATGAAATAGATTATAGAGAAAAATTAGTCAGACATTATTTAGGAATGCACTAATTTAGTGCCTTAGAAAATTTACTTGAATAAGAGACATATTTTTTCCATCTACTGTGTGCAGAAATATATAATTTTGTCTGGTTTCATTACAGGAGGTAATTACTCTCACACTCATATACACGGGCATGTACTAACAAAATTTCATATTAATCTTTGCCTCTCTTTTCTCCCAGGGTAGAATTATTGACTGTGAGATTTTCCTTTGATATTTTTTTTTTTTTAATGAAGTAGAGGTTGCCTTATTTAACTAGAAAAATATGTGTATTTATTTTTCTTGTTTGGTAACATTGTTTTAAAACCAACAAATTAAAGAAATTTTTTTTGCACCCTTCTAAGATAGGTAGAGATGAGATACCAATTTGAAGACCTTAATATTACACACAGTGTCAGACAGCATTTAGTATTAAGGGCTGTAGTTTCCTTAAATCAATTATAGTAATGTGTCTATTATCCAAATAGGCATTTAAAACCCATTTATAATACATTAATAATATTAAATGAAGGATTATATCTGCAAAAGCATTTAGAAACTGCAGTACTGCCTAAAAGCCCGGTGTGAGTTGAGAAGTCAACACTTCATTCTCCTGCTTGTTGACCACATGCCTTCCAGAGGCTTGTAAGGTTTCTGCAGATCAGTGAAATCCCAGTGCAACTAAGATTCTGAAGTGCAGAGCGGTGAGGTGCCCCAAATCCACATCTAGATGTTTCATTTCCATCTGCCTAGTCTTTGGTGTCAAAACTGGCATGTATTCGAAAGGTTTCTGTGAAGGCAGTATGATGATCCTACTGCAACACCTCGGCCTTTCAGCTCCTGATTTAATAGTCCGGGACGCCAGAGGCTCAACTACATTTCCTTCCCCTTCTTGAGGGGAAGATTCTGCATATTTACCTATCTCACCCTGTGGCAGAATTGCCTTAATTTCTCTTGCTGTTGCATTTTGTATGTGGTAATTGCACTGTCATCAGACAGAGAGACTCACCACGTTCATTACTTCCTCAGGCATTAGGCAGGACATGGGAATTATGGGGTGCCAGCAAGTCACAGTGCCAGGAATGAATCATGTGTCTTAGCAACTCTGCATCAACAAGGAATCCAATTGCAGAATATGTCCTTCTCATCCCACCAGCAGCCAGTTGCCTACAGAGCCATTCTTGCTTTCCCCAGCCAATTAAAAAAAATAAATCAGTGCTATTCATCATCTTCAGAAGTTGCCAAAAATCTTGGAGGCTTAGCACCTGAAGAACTATGTTAGACACAACTATCTGCATTTTCAATAATTCCACTTTGAAAGTGTTGAGTTTTCATCTTGTACTGAACTGGCACAGTTTCACTTAGTTTTCTCACTATTACAAATTGCTGTTATCAAAAAAAACCCAACTTATATTAAAAATATTGGTTAGCACACCTCCATACAGAAAGAAGCAAGAAAGAGAAACGATTTCTCCTTCAAGCGAATGCTGCCTCTGAACTTGAGAATTTGATAATTTTAGCTATAATTAATCTAGTGCAGAGATAGAAGGGCTAAATCATAGTGCTTCTTCATGCTTTCTCTCTACTAAATGAAAAAGAATAGCTATCAACCTTTCGCCAGTAGCAAAAATAAATTGGTATGTTCAGCCCACTGTTTAAATGGAGGAGAGAAGAGACGTGCTCTATAAAACATGCTCACCAGCAAGCCCATTCATTCTAAGACTGTTGCCAACTTCTGCCTTTAAATGTTAGGCTTATCCAAAGGCCCTGCAGTGCTAGGATTCCTCACTAACTTTGGTAAAGTCTGGAGCTGGACCTAGTGATTACACCAGTAAAATAACACCCAGCTTCTGGGATGTGGAGTCCTAGCCTGTTCATGGGAGTGGGTGAAAGAGCAAGGATGCCAGCTGTCAGATGGACGATCAAACTCCTCCAGGGCACTGGAGGAAGTCTGAGCTGTGGGAGCCAGAGACATGCACCAGAGAAACTGCAGGCAAGGAAGGGCACTCATGCAAGCAGGTGTACCCCTGCCATCTCTTTCAACAGAAAGGACAGCCTGAAGGAGAGACTTGGTGTAGAGGACATCTCATGGCCTTGTTATATTAATCCTTGATTTATGAGAGGACCCAGGACCTGATAACTCAGTTATAGGGAATAATCTAATTCATGGTTTGTTTTTCAACTCTGCGTTTTTGTGCTAGATATGGTCATGTTTGAAATGACATGTGTGGTTTTATACTCACTAAGCATTCTCTACTAGTTTACTATGAGTTTCACTTTGACTTACGGAGGGGTTTTGATTTCTTTATTTACTGTTGCTTTCCCTGACAGAAGGAGGGGACTAGATGTTGCTGTCATCATACTGCTGCAAAACTAAGGCCAGAAAATAGTTTGTCTTGTGAATACATCCACCAAAAGACTGAGTATTGCGTAAATGAATAGCCTAACTGACTTTCCTCACTTAGAGAGTAGAGCTCAGTTAGGCAAGAAGACAATTAGCATTTTAAGGTGCAAGTTAGACACAAACTTTTAGGAGAAAAAGCCCCTCTTCCCTTCTCCCCGCAAAATAAAAGTCAGAGGATATGGATCAAATTTTTCAAAAGATGATGTTGATTTCTGGTAGAGTTGAAAAACAGGAGTTTATAGCAATTTATCTATTTCTACATTAACTTAAATGATGAACGCTCTTTTGGCAAGATCTATGAAGACAGGGCAGGCACGGCTCATAGAAAAACTCTCACAGCATCTTCCCTTGCTTTGATCTCTAACGAGAGAACTGCTACAAGGTTCGTGACTCCTTCCAGAAGAGTTCATGTCAAAACCTATGTAAAATTTATTGTGCAGAGCCCTGAAGGCCCTTTAAAATGCAGAAAAAGCCTGGATATATAAAGGAAGGGGAATGTGGTGCTTTAGGTTTACAATTTGTACTTTCTTTTCAGTTCTTATGGTTTTGCTAAAATTAGAACCATAGGCCACTTCGTACAATTCCCAAGTCACTTTACCATTACACTGGTGGAGTGTACACACAAAGGATATGCTCTATGATATTAAAAATACACAATCTCCCTCTTTTATACATACTATCTATATATGTATATCTAATATGAAAATACGCATGGAAAAGATATATCAAAAAACAGGAACAAAAGGAAAATAAATAGGGAAAGAAATCTATTCATTGTAGGGAAACATGTTCACTTTCAATTTTGAAAGGCTGGCTGATAGTTCATAAGAAAATCTAGACACGTGTCACTAAACATGATGTCAGTGAAAAATAACCTCTCTGAAGTACCTGCAAAAAACCCCCCAAAATCTGTGCATGATTCAAATAAGAGGCATCCCAAATACTCATCTAAAGTAAGACAAAGTGTCTCGAAATGGGTTTTTCCAAGTCAGGTTTCTTGCGTGTTTATATCTGATAACTGCAGCATTACTCCCTTACTTTTAAAAGCTGTGCAGAGTTCCTGTTTCTAAAACTGAATGAGATGCAACCCTTTCCACTTTCTCTACCAGAATTATTGGCTAAATCATGAAATACTACTTTCCAAAGTTGTATCTTTGGAATCTCATTAAAGGCTATGCTTCATCTGAGCAAAAACATGCTGGCAAGCTGCAGTTAATATCTATGTGTGGTCAGCAGTAAAATAAATTTGGCAGGCAGTGAAAGAAATTCATACCAGTTCTGAAGAGCTGACAGAAAAAATATGACCCATTTCATAATGACTAAAAAGCATTTCCCCCCAAACACCTCTCCCTGTAGATCTCTGGGAAAAGCTGTGGCAAGCTGCAGTTCTGACTCACAGATAAAAGTCTGAGAACAGGTGCTGTAAAGACTGGTATTATCCCTCAGACGGGTGAATTAGTATTTGATGATCTCACTACATAGATCTCGAAATGTTTTAAAAAAAGCTAGAGAGTAATTTACTGTCATTCTCCAGTGGATTGATAATGGACCCAGGAATAGCTTAAATCCATTTATCTGGGTTAATACTCACATGACAGTAGAGAGAGAAACAATTTAGAATGTGCTTTTTTTTTTTCCAGATGGCTAACTCCACATTTGTTGGTAATGATGGAGAGATAATAAGGCCAGAACAGAAACAGAATAAATAGGAATTCAAAGAACTAAGATGCAGTATTTACAGACATCCTCAAGAAAGACAGATTGGTATAAAATATCCAACTATTCTGTCCATTGTCACAAGCCATTTTAAGACAGATTTTCATTCCTACTTCTCATTGAGATGCATCTACAGACCGAGTGGCATCTTTTTTTATAAAGCTAAATAATGTGTGTCTGGTTGCCATCTCTGGATCTGTGTTCTGTCACTCTATTTCATAGCCTGAGTTCTTGAGCCAATGGCAGTGGCAATCCACACGTCAGCCTCCTCCTGAGGCTTTGTTTACTGCCATTTGTCTGTTTTCCCACTCCTTTCTCCTTGCTCCCTGGAAAGCTATGTGAGCTAAATCCTGCTCCCAGCCCTACTTCTGTAACTCTACAGTTGCCCACTGGAGAGACAATTTAAAATCTGTATGCGCTTGTGGCAATCTGCCCTCCTTTGCTGGCCCAAGGTTGGTTATGAAAAATGCTGCAAACCCCCAAATAAACAAGTAACAAGCACCAAGTTCTCATTAGACTCTAGAGGTTTTCATGGATTCCTTTCCTTGCAGACCAAAATCCACATAACTCTATTGCCTTTCATTTTTTTTCTTTTTTTTCCCCCCAGTGCTTATCTGGTGCTATGAGTGCTGTGGGCACACCAGGAGTCTCCAAAAAGACAGAAGGCTCAGCTGAAGAGTGGTTTAAGAACATGTAGAGCTTTTTCACTCACACAGGACACTACACTTGTCCAAACACATGGCATTTTAATCACTGATTGACTGATTATGCCAGCAACTTTCAAGGTTATATTAGGCCTTGATCAGCTTTTCCACTGCTGAACTTACACCTCTGCCACGACATCGTTATTGGGATCTCTGTAAAGGGCTAAAATGAGAGACACATTTTTAAGCTTACCACAGTTCAGGCACTGAAGTCACTGTGTGAGGCAACAAACTGGGACCTGAGGAACTTCATTTTCCAATCAGGAAATTCTCTGCCTTGGTAGCAAACTTCCCTGAGACTTCAGCTGTATTGTGCTGGTATCCTCCCAGTGTCTTCCCCTGATCTGGGACATTGACTTAAACCTGGAGAGAAAAAACCATCAAAAGTCCATCATCTCTGCCACATTTAGCACTGAATTTGGATTTAATGCTAAATCTAAATAGCATGCACAGTCTTTCCAACTTACTGGCATCGTGTTGTAGCAATATTTTGAGCATGGTAAGGATCTTCTGAGTTTTGTGTGCATGTAATTTATATCCTGCTTCCTGACTCACAGCACGAGGCAGTTTAATTATATTACTTGAACACGTAATTCAGCTTTTAAAGCCTCAGCACTGAGGTGTAAGGTGTGAGCTCACAACTTCTATCAGTGAACAAAATCAGTCGTGGATCATGCAAGTTCCTCTCCCCAGTGGCACCACATCAGCCACAGCCTGGAATTACGTGGAGAGTCTGGACACTCACGACAGCTTGCCAGACACAGAGGCTTGGGCAGATGGCTCTGAGATGAAGCAGAAGTCAGGGTCACAGTATTGCTTGGGGTGCATTTAAATTAAATTGTCTATTGGCTTCCTGACAAAGGCCAGTTTTCTCTTTGGATTACTCAAGCACAAAGAAATATACTCTGTAGGGACCTAGAGGAGTGAAAATCTGTAAGATAGGATTTCATTAGGAGGAAATTGCTGCCTCAAGAGTGTGTCCTCAAGACACTGTCTCAAGAAAGTAATTTAAGGGCTGTACAAAGCTCTGTCTCTGTAAAGGATCTGCTTATTTGGGCTACTACCAACCCAGTGTTCTGCACTGGTAATTCCATGGTGAATGCAACATACCATGCTGTCAATTAACAGCAATTGATTAACTTTGCACATAGTTTATAACAGCAGCATGTGCAGGAATATAGAGTCTTCAAATGTGAGTTTTCAGGAGAAAGACACCCTGTCTTATGCCCATCACTGTGTCAAATTTTCAGGAAACTGCTGTTATAGTTCCCAGTTTATGTAATTCTATGTAATTATTATCAAAATTTGACTCAGTATTACACTGAAGAATGCACATGCCTGTAAACTGTGTGCCTGTTTTTATTTTTTTTTTCCTGGATTCTATGACACACAAACTTAAAAAAGAAAGAAAAAGAAAAAAAAAAATTTAAAAAAATTGTAAAAAACCCCCCATCCACTGCCCTGATAAAAACCCAAACAAACAAACAAAAAGCCACAAACAAAACCCCCAACAAAACAAGATACTTGAAAACAGCCTCAGCTGTATAACTGATAATTCATAGCACTTCACTCATTTTGGCTTTGAAAGTCACTTTGAATACAGAGGTCTGCTAACATTCATGCAGCTGTCTCGAAAGATAGAAAATAATGTAAAATTGTTCCAAGTGGGTGAAGACAATCAGATTTATTAAAAGGGTACAACGTTAATGGCTACTCTGATAATCTCTGCCATATTCAGTGCATTAGTGGTATTGTATGGTCTTGGCTTTTCCGTGTTCATGAAGGTCTCACTTTACTTCACAAGTAATACATGTTTATTTATTTATTTATTTATTTATTTTCCCCCTTGGTAGCAGGATTTTCATGCTACTAAATACAATATCCTTTGGCAGCACTACATTCCCTTCCTGGACCAGATCTCCAGCATAACATCAAATATAAACTAACAACAGTGCAGGAAAGCCTCTCCAGGCAGGCAAAAGGACATTGCAGCATCTTGTCCATGCGATCCTCCTCATTTCTGTAACTGAGGATATTCATCATCTTGACAGCCACACTTGAGAGAAGATCTATAGTTTCTCTCTCAGTCACATATCTCTGGAGCGTGTAGAATCATAGAACAGTTTGGGTTGGAGGGGACTTTTTAAGGTCATCTAGTCCAACGCTCCTGTTAGATCAGGCTGCTCAGAGACTTGTTCAGCCTGACCTTGAACGTTTCCAGGGATGGGGCATTTACCACCTCTCTGGGCAACCTGCTCCAGTGTTTCACCACCCTCGTTGTAAAAAATTTCTTCCTCATATCTTAGTTTGAATCCACCCTCTTTTAGTTTAAAACCATTGCCATTTAACCGCAAACTTGTCCTATAGCAGCAGGCCCTATTAAAAGGTCTGTGTATATGACAGCACACAGTTTTCTTCTGCTTTCTAGGATATTACAGACATATGGAATGGATGTGCACCTTTAACCTGATGGCTGCTCCACTAAAAAATACCTCACATCAACTTTATTCAGGGTATTTCTACAGATGAAGGTCTTGTACAAAGAAAGGAAGGGCCCATATGTCCGTACTTGCACAGTGAGTATACCAAAACACAGAACTGGAGCTGCAACTTTCAAATAACCCCAGAGGGAGGGCTAAAGTCATGTTTTCATTAGAAACCCAGAAAAGAATTCATGGACATGCTCAACTGATACAAAAAGCAGTTCAGGCAAGGCTGGCTGTGCTGTGATTGGGATCTTAATTTCCCTTGAAAATGTGTTTTTCTTGAAACTGAACTTAGTGAAATTGTACTAATTTGGCAAAACACTGCCTGAGAGGGAAAGAATTTTTACAATAATGCAACATGCCACTTTTCATAAGAATTTAGTTTTAGGTGTTTTATTTAGCAATATCCTATGGTATAGAGGAATACAGGCTGTTTAAATCGATTTGGTTTCAAGGTTATTTTTCTGTTCAGTATGAAACTTAATTTGGAAATCTGAAAACCCACAGACAATCAGACTTTCCATTCTCTACCTCACTTCTCCTCAGATGATTTGTGTTATGTTTTTCTAGGCTACTTGCTTTCCTTACATTGATTGGTGAAAATGAGAATTTATAGAAATTGCCCATGTCATAGTTGATAGAAATCATTGTGTATGAGGTGCTTAAAAGCCTTCGAAAAATCTGACTCCAAGTCTCTAGGGTATAATGTGGAGATACGTGTAGATAAGATTAATGAACACAAGTTGGGCAGAGAGAAAAACATAATTAGGCTGGTTTTGATGTTTATCAGAGAGGAAGGAGCCATGAATGAAAAGCAGGCATTTAATCAGGGTGGAGAGACGTGCTCATAGCTGTACGCTCGCTGCAAGCAGACCTTCCATTGCTCCTTTAGGAAGCTGTTTGTCGGGAGCCGGTGCGGAGCAGTGGGAAGCCACGGGGAGAGGAGGCGCGTGCGGAGCACACCTCAGCTGCCCGGGTGCTGTGCCAACGCTCGGCACTTCTGCGGCGGGGCTGTCACAGGGCAAGAAATGAAAACAGAGGGTTTGATGTATCTGATAGTCCTGTGAATGCTCCCCTCTCCCATGGAGCTTGGAAAGAGGCTATGGGAGCTGAAGCATGGTCATGAGCTGTTGTCCTTTCTTAATTGCTGGTGGCACCACTGGGAGTCGGCAGAAGCGAAACGTCGGGTGCGTTCATTTCCCCACTTGGCACCATACTGTGCCACATAGAGTTTGGATCGTGATTTTTAGGGATTTTTTTTCAAAAACATGTGGGAAGAGGGGTAAAAACATAAAGGTTTTCTTCCACTCTGAAAACATCCATCCATCTTGTCAGCCAGGGGCAGTCCATAAGACAGAAGGGAATGGCAGATTCAGCGTCTTGAAAGGACTCAGTACAGAGCAGAAGAGTGGAGTGCAGACTAAATCAGCTGCAAGGATGGTTCCAGTTAAGTATCTGACCCAGTACACAGAAGCCAAGTTTGATAGGTTTTTTAGTATGACAGCGACTGAGCACTGGCACAGTTTTCCCAGAGGGGTTGTGAAGTGTCCATCATTGGCGATTCTCAAAAGCCATCTGGATGTGATCCCAGGCAGCCTGCTTAGCAGGAATCACTGGACCAGATGACCTCCATGTGTCCCTTCTAGCTGCAGCCACTCTGTGATTTGTTGTTCAACAAGATGATTACTGTTATTGTTGTGTCCACTTGCTGTTTCTCTGTAGATAGCACAGCAGAAGCTCCTTCTTCCAGCCTCTGGGCTGTCTGCTCACATCTGAAGCTGGTCCTAAGGCACAGAGAACCTCTGGTTCAGTAAGGTTGTCAAGAAACTGTGACTTCAGAGGCAGCTTATGGCTAATATCATAATACTGCATTTGATCTAACAGCCTCCTCACTCAGGGGGAAGGGGTGTAGTATTTTCCCTATATTTTCACTGAGTATCTATACAGGGTGTCCCAGAGAAGGCAGTTGGGTTTGGCTGCTTATTCCCATCACCATAAATTAAAAATAAAATTAGCCTGAGTTGGCTCACACAGATATTATGAAATTGTTATTCACCCTTTAGCATAAAGCATCTGTTTTAACTACAAACTAATTACAAGCAGTAAATTCAAGCAATTTTACGTCTTTTAGTTCCAATTCTAGGTTTAAACTACCTTAACAACAGCTGTAATGATTTTTGCCTTCTTGGTCATGCTCAATTTGATAGATAGATGGAAAAAAGTCTGAGCACTTGAAGTGCACTTTAACACCACACAACCACTGTGCATGGGAGCACAAGTCATCCTGGTGGTGCCAAATGTAGGTGTACGTTGACACAAAGCATTTGGGCAGTTTTAGTGCTGCTAAGAGATGCCTCATCTTAGCAAGTGAGCAGAGGGTGCACCGAGCATCACTCTGGCAGTGTTTCATAATCAGGATTTCCCTGAGATGTGAGGAAGTCCTGAGTAGTTTAGGTCATCTCACACTGGTAGCTGGAGGTGAATCTGGAGGTTGAAAACCAGCCCATTCCCCCAGGTCCTTCTCCTTTCTCCCTTTTTTATTGAATGCAAACTGCAATTTAAATGTTTAACTCTTCATCCCCTCAGATTTTATCTAGAACAGCTTCAGGAACTGCCACAGTAAATGCAGCCTTAAACACACAGGCAATGAACACCCGGAAAATGTGTGCAAGCATCCCTGATTTCTACTGCACAGCTCTGATTCACAACACTCTTCGCCCCTCACAGAGATCTGCAAGGCTGAGCCTCTTCTGGACAGCGTAGCGGCAAGTGCTTCTTTTCCTGATACAGGGCAGTAAATTAGACCGGTAGTGAGGAGGACAGCAGAAAGATGGATATATTGCACTCTCCCAGCTTTCTGTGGTGTCAGGTGCTGAGAGACGGATGGCAAAAGATGCCACTGTTCAGCTAATGCACTGTCAAAAGGCTGTACCAAATACTTACACTTTTTATCCTTCCCAGATACAGCTTGTTTCTTTGAAGACAGCATGGCTCAATTCAGCCCTGGTGTAATTGCAGTGGCTTCAGTTGCAACCTCCTTATAACCAGGCTAAAACTGTTGTTTTGTCCCACATTTTCTTTTTCCTAACCAGCCGTAGCTGCATTGTCCTGGCTTTTAATACTGGTAGCAAACCAGCAGTTGCTGCGTGAAGTGCTTTTGTTGTCCATTTGCAAGGGATGACCTTCCTTTTCTCTCGGCACAAGTCTCCAGATGGAAATGTAATCTTTCACAGTTGAGTGGCTTTCAATACACAAGCAAAGGCAGAGTGAAAAAACTTAGCACTGCTATTAAAGCTGCTCTCTAGAAACAATTACTTGTCTTAATAGGAATTAATACAAGAAATAAGCATTGAAAGAAAGAGAAGTCACTGCAAAGCCTGTCTTGCAGCTGTAATTTCTTTCTGCAAATAGATCTGTGAAGCTACTAAGTCAGGCACTCTTCATCGAGTAGGTAATCAAGAGAGTGAGAGAGCAGAAACAAGTTACACAGGTACCCATGGGAAGAAAACCTGTTTGTTAATTTGTTGTTAATTATGAAGACTGCAAATACATGCTGACATAGAGAAAGCATATGCTACAAGGAGTTTGGTGGCTTCTTAGCAACAGAAAGTTTACATAAGGCTTCAAATAGAGGACAAATGACTAGTGTGTGCAGAACACTAGAACAAATAAGAATATGTTAGGTAGTAACTTTTATTTGGTGAATTTTAATGCACAGTCAGTTCATTAGGAGCCACAACAGTAGAAAACTAACTACTCAGAGATGCACTGGCATAATCAGCTGGATTAAATGCAACCTTTTGAACCACTAATAAGATTATATTTCAGTGAGCTAATCAACGCAATATTGTGATTACATGGAGTTAAAATAGATTTTTAGAATAGAAATCAGGCCAGTCATTTAGATGGAATTAATAGTTTCCTCATTTTACATTCCTTAAAATTCAAGCTCAGTGATAATAGCTTTACAGAATCCTTTCTTTGTTATGTTCTGTCTGTTTATTTGCCATTCACTGGAATAGTCTTGTTCAGCCAAGTGAAGTGATTAGTAGAAATCTCATGCTTTGTTGTAATGCGTGGAAAAGTGACAACATCTGGGGAGATGCTTGTCTCATTTGCTAAGGGGCACCAGTCACACAAAGATGCTAATAACTGAGCAGCTCAGTCAAAGCTGTATTTAAATGCTGAGTGTGGACCCTGCAATGTGTCCAACTCAATGTTCTGGTGACAGTGCTGGCCTGCTCTGAGAGTCATCTCTGTCTCACCTGTCTCGAGACAGAGCCTGTTCACGTTCGTCAGCTTCTCCATGGAGCTCGGGAAGTAGCTCTGTGCTGAAGAGATTGGCTGTTTAACATGGCATTAGCCCCGGACTCGGCCAGCAAGTCCCACTGAGCTGTGTGGCTTCCCTGAAGAACATGCATGTGGCCAGTGGTGGCACTGCCACCGTAGATGCCACACATGCCACCTGCTACAGGAGCACGTCTGTGTGCTGAGCACCTGGAATGCACAAATACAGTTCGTGTCATGCACTACCAAATGCTTAGCAATAATTGTTAGGTTATGTGATAGCAGCTCATCTGAACAACCATAAAGGCCCACAGACACCATCCCCAAACCTGCTCCTTTTTTACCTCCCCAGCCGGGCTGTCTCCTGACTGCCCACTACCGTGTGTCCTTTGAGCAGATTTTATCTGCTTTATACTTTTTTTTGGTTAAATCTTGTCTCCCTCAGTTTAAATAGTGATTTTTTTTCTGGTGGTATGAAATCAAATACTGTGTTCTAAGTGTAAGTAGATGAAAACTGTTCTACTTTCTCATCTCTAAAAAAAAATCATATGTCTCATGCATTTTGCTTCAATCTGCCTTTTCCCACTGCTCAAAGTTTCTATTTGTCAGGTTTCAGAATTTTGTGCATTCTGAGGTCAGATGACAGGATGCAATGTTTATGCAACTGGTTTTTTAGTCTTTCTCTTTAAAAAAAGCTGTTCATTTGCTTTTTGATGGTCATGGTATTTATGGCACCTTGATTTAGTGTTCATTTAAAATAATAACTTAAATCTTTGATGCATTGAGCCTGAGATCTGGGATGGAGGATATCCTATTTCCCTCTGTCTTTTTTAACCTGTAGAATCTTTTTTACCCAGTTGAATGCTCAACTATTTATTTCTATAGGCCAAAGAACCCTCTGCTGCAGTCTTCATTGAAAACTGATGCAAACTGTGCTGAATTTAATCCCATTCTCTTTGCAACACTGTCCCTTTTCTTTTTCTTTTCCTCCACAAGACTGTTCCAATTTCCTTTGCATGGTTAATATTTGCCTGAGCAGCAGCAATTTTTATTTTATCATTATTCTATAATCTCCTAATAACCTTTTTAATATCCCCCTAGTGCAAGCTTTATTATCCTTTTTTACTAAAATAAATAACAATCAGAATATTATTATTAAATTTTATAAAGATCATAAATTTATAACTTCTATAAAGAAAATAAACAGACAAATACAATTGAAATAAAATGTAAATGCCATTTTTCAGGCAGATTAGTGTGAAATTCTTGCTGTCATCAGCCTGGTTTTCTCCAAATTACCAATCTCCTTCAACCAAGGGTCCAGATTAGGAATCCTCTCCCCATATACAGGTGGCCAAAGATTTTGTTGTTCCTCAAAGCGGGAGGGTTGGAATGGCTTTCTTTGCTCTGCTTGACATGCATTTAAGTATATGTTAAACAAAAGCAGTTACTGGATTTTCTGAAAAATCACAGAAGCTCAATATACACTGCAAGCAAAATTCACACTTTTCCGTCTATACCCAGTGAGCAGCTCCGTGTTGGAATAAAACGCTGTCCGCAAAAGGCATATTTAGATCATTTTGTTGTTCTCTTGCGAACTCTGCATAATAACTGCAGAGGAAAATAGCACGTTTACGGAAAATAATGGTGTTACATTGCTGCTGTCTGCAGAGCTACAAAAGATCTGACAAAGGCTGAATAAACCACTGAAATGCAATTTTTCTTTCATGTTATCAGTTCAAAATGCAAATTGCACTTGGTTAGTTTTACATTTGTGACACACCTTCTGCCTGGAAATGTAATTTGCTTAACAGGTAGTTAACTTCTGCGTGAAAAACAGAAATTTAAGTCTCTGAGTGAAATGGATCTATTTACATGATATATTTACTTCCAAATATGGACTTATTTCTTTATATTGCACTTGTGCAAGCATTTTAGGTAGTTTTCATCTCTGTTCAAAATTTATTTAAAGAGTCCTCTTTTTTTTTTTAATATATTTTTTTCCAGACATTTATTTTAAGATAGGAAGAACCTCCATAACCTTTATTGCTTAATCAAGACACATTCAAAAAGGAAAATGCCTAGGTTTTCCCACATTCTCTTCTGGTTTTCAAGCAACGACAAAACCACCAGGTAAATCCTTCCTATTGATCCAACTACAGCACGGTGATGACAGGGCATAGCTTGAGTACAGGACCACATCAACAATTTTGGAAGCATGATATGCAGAAAACCAAGGAAGGTCTGAGTCCCTACCCCAATCTGTCTGCTTTTAATCTGAGCCAAACAGAGTTTTGCCATTTATCGTTGTCAGACCTTGAAGCCCAAATGCACGAGTTCATGCACTTAGACAAAATTACATCTTCAAGAAAACTCAAGGGACCTGCTGTGGAGTAGTCTGGCCACAGTACAAATATGGAGAGGGAAACAAGCACTGGTACTAAATCAGCTTGCTATTTTGTTTCCTGCTTCTGAATAATGGAAAGCAATCAAGAAAGCACTTCTGGTTTTCTGTGGATGAAAAATGAATCAGGTATCACACCAGAAAAGACATCATCAGCTCCTGCAGGGTCTGCTATCACAAGTTTGTCATCAGCACACCTGGCTGGCAGGAGAGTACAAGAGTGCTGGTGAAGCACAGGACAAGTTTTCTACACAGAAACAGCAAGTATTTCTAGTTATACCCATTTCTTTTTGCTTCACTGCAGTCTTCTGAGCAAGTATTTGGAAATTTGTTTTTCTCAAAATGGTGCAGAAGAAGCAGATCACTCCTTCAAAGATTAAAAAAACCCAGTTCTTCACAATTCTGCATCTTCCAATTTTATGAAGAATGTTTATACATCAACAATTTTTTTTTTTTACATTTTATCCGGTTACAAAGAAATCAGGTTAGAAGGTTTAGCCAAATTTGTCAGCTGCACTTTGCCTCATACTATTTTGTCCAGACATTTTTGTTTTCATTTCTCCTCTGTTCTTACTTCCTTTGCAACAACCTCTTCCACTCCTCTATCTCTGCATAGAAATTTTCTTTCTCAGTGTTTTCCCTGTATTTTTGCTTAGAGTTTTACATGCCTGCAGGCAGCCTGTGAGGAAAAAACCTGAAAGAGCATAGCTTATCTAGATAGCAAAATGAAAGCTAGAAGAGGGTAGGATTTTTCCTAAGAAAAATTGCAGGATGGTACCTGCTGCAAATGGAAAATGCTGTTTAAACTAGTGGACTGTACTGGCAGCAAATCAAACAGGGACCAACCAGTTATAAATTAATTTCACTTGGATATTTTAGGGTTCAGTGCTGGGTCTGAGCTTCCAGAATAGTCTTTCAACAGGAGCATGAGGATAATCCACCAGAGTGGTATTAAAATAGTGTTTACTACCACTATAGTAAAAGGTTTGTCCCGGAGAGCTGTAACACCAAGTGACTGGAGGTCCTCTCCAGATCTATTAGCTCACATTCCCAGTTGCCCAATTCCTTTTCCTGTGCTGAAATTTCTTCTGATTCTACATGAAAATTCGTGCATTCAAACAGAAAAGACAAATAAAAGCCTCCACACTTGTATTTCTCCATGCAGCCTCAGACTGGCCACACGCATCAGCCACCTCAGTCACAAAGTGGAACTGGTGGTAACTCCTCAGTTCAGCAACACTTTGTCTGCTAGGTCTGCTTTCCAAAAAATAAAATGCATGAATTACGCTAAACTGCAACAGACAGTAACACAGGTTTTGTTATGCTGTTGTTGTTCCCTTACAAATTTCTGTCTCTTCTTGTGAGGCTCAGAACATCTGTGAGTCAGTTGCTTACAGAAGGTAATTAGCTCTTGATTAACACTTACACCTAATGTTATATAATTTCACATTTTCTAGTTTTCCAAGTTTAGCCCGCTCTGATTCTTTCTGTAATGAATGCACAGCTTTGTCTCACCCTGTGCCCCTCTCAAGGGAAGCATTCTGATGCTCTTCTGCAGCCTGGCTCTCAGACACACCCTGTTGCACTGTTCTGGATACCAGGGTGACTCTTGCTAGGGCTGTATTTCTCCACGTACACAGACGAACAAAAACACCTTTTCTAACGTATTTTCAATGAACTTCAAATTAAGGCAATGTCTTGGGGTGACTCTATCGTGTGTATCCCCTATCATGCTCTATGCCCAAAAAGTAATATTGTGCCTTTTCTGTGCCTTTAAACTGAGCTTGAAAAAAAAAAACAAAACAAAAAAAACCAGATGAACTTTCCAAAGCAGCTTCTCAAGGACACAGAGATTGCACTCCTCAGTGTTTTTCTGACTGCAGAAAGGCACGAAGGGAGCACCCTGCTTGCTTTTTCTTCAGCCAGCTGGTTTTTTTTTCCCTCTTGGCGTGAGACGGAGAGCTGAATTTTGTTTCCTGGGACTTTGCTTTTTTCCCCTTCTTCTCTTCTGAACTGTTTCAACAACATCAGAACACATCAGGAGAATTTTCTCCCCAAGGCCTGGGGGTGGGCCCACGCCCTCACCGACCAGCTCCGAGGAGGAGAGAGACCACACCTACAGAAGGACTCTGAGATCTTCCCAGGTTTCTCTCTATAGCGGGGGCTTTAATTCATTATTGAGCATCATTATCCTTTTCCTGTGTGTTTGTTAAAATAAATAGTTTTTATCTCTTTCACTTTCCTTTGAGGAAAAATTTCTTTTTTTCCCGAACCCTGTGGGGGGAGGAAGGGTGGTTGCAACCTGGTTTTCTCTCAGGGGCTATATTACTAGATTTTGGCCAAACCGGCACAGGCAAGAACAGCCCAAAACTGTCAAGTGCTCTGAGGACACAGTAGGGGCTTGACTGAACATGTGTAAGACAACTGGTGTTGTACTTACTGGTGACTAACCCAGCATAAAAGACATGAGATATGAGTTCGGAGCTATGCACACGTCTCATCCAATGGATGTTTCTTTTTTGTTCCAGGTCCACCAGCCCAGCACTTTCCTAGCTTCTTAGATGTTGCACATATATGTGAAGTAGAAAGCTCTTGGGAAGTCCCCAGCTATGAAAATATATCCTCCCTCAGAGGAAAGAGAAGAAAGAGAGACAGAAAGAAAGAAAGAAAGAAAGGGGGAGGAAGGGAGGAAGGAAGCAAGGAAGCAAGGACCCTTTTTTCTCTTCAGCATCAATCTCTTAATCCGGCAGCAGTCAAACACGTATTCATATTTTCATTTCAGTTCTGTTACCTCTGGAATTCTGTAAAGCTCCTAAACAGGTCATTTTGAAGATGACTGAAGGTCATATATTTTGGTTGATGACTGGAAACATGCTGGAAGAATCAAGTGTCAAATCAGGCTCTAAAACATAAACTTAGTTTGAATTTTTGCTTTTTACTGAGAACATATGTTTGGGGAGAAGCCTTGAGGCTAAATCACGCCTTATCTTTAGATTTGCATGCTTTTATATATTCAGACAATTAAACCTTGAACTCTCAAGGTAAATGGGAAAATCATCACTATTGGACTAGAATATTAAATATCAATCTTGGTTAGCTGGTACTTGAGGATACAGCTCAAGCTTAGTCTTATGAGAGTATACTTACTTCTGCCTATTATCTCACTGTCTTTGTATGTGCTTTATTTTCCATGGGTCACGATGCCCATCAACTTTCACGGGAGTTACCACTGTTAAGGGGTGGGTGACGATAAGCTGTGTAACTCTGTTGCCTCTGATCATACTTTACCCTTCATAACTGCAGCTAATGAATACTGATCTCGTAAGTCCTGTCCCTATTCACTGGCTCAAGGTAAACAGCCTTTTCCTTTCACACCTTTTGTCAAAGCCTTTCTGACATGCTTCACACACAAAGTATTTTGCTGCCTTTCTTGAAACAAGGAAACCTTTGCTGCAAAGTTATAATGACCTTGATTTTTTTTTCCTGCTAAGATTACACTCCTTGCAGGTATTGCTTTCCTTTGCGTGGTTTGCTCTGACTTCTGAAGTGATTTTACAAGGTCTTCTTTATCTCTTCATCCCAGACTAATTCATTATAAATGTCTACAGCTGGTCTCAGACCTTGTCAGTGCTTGTACGACAGTGGCTTTCCCAGCTGCTGCTGCTGCTGCCATTGCAGTTCGCTGCGTAGCAGGCAGCTGCTTCCCACCCTCCACACCCCTGGCAATCTTTCTGCAGTGATCTGCTAAATATTGCTGACCACCAGGTTAGACCGGTTCCAGTTAATGTCAGTCATTTTTTGCTTGGCTCATTGCTGATACTTATTACAGAATAACACAGATCAACTTCAGCGGAAACCTTTGGTCTGGTCACAGTGTCATACAGTAAAACCTTCTTAGCACTGCGTTTTTCCTTTCACACTGGTAATCTCTCAGGTTGGACAAATGAGGTGGTGGGCACCCTTTAAAGGTGACACTCTAAAGAGCTGTCTGCAAACATGCACTTCTACAGTCTAAGCAAGATAAATTACCTGCTTATCTAAAAGAAGCTATGAGCTTTCATCCCATCAGTACATCTGAAATAAAAATGTTTGTGGTGGATAGACATCAACTCATTCAGATTTACAGTACCTCTGTGTTAATGACACAGTTAATGTCACAGCTTTCCTGCAAATATTTCACAAAGTCCTTGACACCAGAGCAGACCAGTGTCTATGTCTCAGTTCCTTCTCTTCAATGAGGAAATGTCCATGTAACCCTGTCCTAAACATTATAGCAAGGGAAATGAGTCAAGATTTCATGGCCTTAAGAGCCAGCTGCCAAAAGCAAATCATGGTGTGTACAAACCTGCTCCTATTTCAGTGGTACTGACAAGCAAAGCTGAACCTCTCAAGGGTCCTGTTTCTCTGTGTGCTAAGCTGACAAAGACTTTAACACAACCAACAGTGATGGCGTGCCAACCAGTCTGATTGTTTTCTCCCTCGAATTTACTCACAGTTACCTCCCAAAGTAAGTATCTAGACAGGGAAAACGTTCCAACTTTTAGATTCACTGACAGCCTGAGTTGTGTTTTCCAAAGGAGAAGGAGTCAAGCTGGGCTGTGCAGTGACTCGAACATTTTCAGATGACTAGCCTTTGGCTGTACGTCAGAGGACACTTGCAGCCTACCTAAGCAAGCACAGCCACCAAGAGGCAGTCCTGCCCTTCTCCTCAGCTGTTTGTTTCCACACACCCTCCTTGTGCTGGCACAAGCTTTTCTGTGAATATTCTGCGGTACTGAGCAGACTGAAAAATAAAACTTTACATTGGTTTTGGCAAGGCTATTTTCCAGCTCCCAGAGTCTCACCTGTCACCCAACTACACAAATATTTGTGCTGGCCCAAAGATGAGGCAAGTTTGAGGCCACAGAAACTACAGCCTTCCTAGTTGTAGTAACCTGCACAAACTTTTAAACCCAGATAATTCACAAGTTGTCCTCGGTCAGCAGTGCTGCTTCTCCGAGTAAGGGTTGCAGGCCCTGTTCCAAGCCCTGTGCCACACCATGACACAGCCAGGCAATACTGGACCTTTGGTCTTTGCAAAACAAAACTACCACGAGTAAGTGATCTGCCAACAGCAAAACAGTGAGAATCACGGGTCTATGAACAGCTCAAATGACAGTTTCTCACATGCTAAAATGAGATTTTCTAAGATGCACGTATTTTCACAGAGTAGCCCTAATTGCTTTTTGTGCAGGCTGGTGTTTTTGTTCTTGAAACCTTACCTGGTAGGAGCCCCTTTTAGAAGAGAACAGAAAAAAAAGAAAAAGAAAATGAACTTTGTAGTCTCATTCTTGAACAGCTATTTCATTCTGGTTTTGCTATGTCTTTTCCATTTGTGCCGGTTTGGCCAAAATCTAGTAATATAGCCCCTGAGAAAAAACCAGGTTGCAACCACCCTTCCCCCCCACAGGGTTCGGGAAAAAAGGAAATTTTTCCTCTAAGGAAAGTGAAAGAGATAAAAACTATTTGTTTTAACAAACACACAGGAAAAGGATAATGATGCTCAATAATGAATTAAAACCCTCGCTATAGAGAGAAACCTGGGAAGATTTCAGAGTCCTTCTGTAGGTGTGGTCTCTCTCCTCCTCGGAGCTGGTCGGTGAGGGCGTGGGCCCAGCCCCGGGCCTCGGGGAGAAAATTCTCCTGATGTGTTCTGATGTTGTTGAAACAGTTCAGAAGAGAAGAAGGGGAAAAAAACACCAAAGTCCCAGGAAACAAAATTCAGCTCTCCGTCTCACACCAAGAGAAAAAAAACCAGCTGGCTGAAGAAAAAGCAAGCAGGGTGCTCCCTTCGTGCCTTTCTGCAGTCAGAAAAACACTGAGGAGTGCAATCTCTGTGTCCTTGAGAAGCTGCTTTGGAAAGTTCATTTGTTTTTTTTTTTTCAAGCTCAGTTTAAAGGCACAGAAAAGGCACAATATTACTTTTTGGGCATAGAGCATGATAGGGGATACACATGATAGAGTCACCCCAAGACACCATTCCTTGGTGTTCCAGCAGTAAGAGAGCAAAACCCAATTACACTTAAAGCTGTGAAATGAAAACAACTGAGAAAGCAAAATAGAGAACAGCAAGTGGTCTAGGAGAGCACATCTGGCTCTGCCCAGGGAACACAAGTACCCTGCCACTTTGTTAGGCTCATGATGACTGGGCAATTGAGCAGCCAAAACTACCTGAAAATGACAGACTGTGGCTACTGTTAAAAGCAGAAAGCGCCTTTCTGTGTGTAATCACTTTATCTTCTCCTGGAGGAGGTGGGATGTCTGTGTGCAGGGATGCTTCAGTCACAGCTTGAGTGCCAGTAAAACCAAGGAATGAAAGGACATGGTTACAGGGGGACCCAGCAGGTGGTTCAGACTGGATGACCAACTACTACATTTTAGGGACTTGACTTGCATTCTGTCTTAATCCAAATACAAGATGGTACTGAATGGTACAGTGTGTCTAATGAATTTAACTGCAGGTAGTTGTGGCCTTACAAGCTTAAGGTGAAATAAGGGGAGGCAATCTTGTTTTGTTGAGTCTAGTGCTCAGCTGTTTAAATGAACTAACTTGCTGAATAAACTACAAGCAAGAGTTTGGTTTGGGTTTTTTGGTTCAGTTTGGTTTGGTTTTTTTAACTTTTTTAAATAATTTTTTTTCCTCAACTACTAAACATCTGTAACATTTGGAGGCAGATCTTGAGAAAAGTGCCCTAGCACAAGACAAGCTATGATGTGCTGGTGACCTTCAAGCGGCTCCCTGGAGCCTCCCTGGAGCCTCATCCATTCACTTAGCAGATTCACTCTTCATCATGGACAGGGTTCATCCCACTCACCTTTAATCATGAAGGTATCTTAGAGAAGCCATTTTTCTTGTCTTCTTCTGTATGAAGAAAAAAAGTGATCTCAAATTAGTTATAAAACCAGAATTGTAAACAGAAACAGAGGAGAGTGTAGTTGCAAATACTTAAAGCTCTTCTAATTCAGCAGAGGCTGTTTTGTAGTCATACATCTTTGAAATTTAATACTCTGATTACTTTAAGACTTGCAAGTTATGGAATGAAAAATAATTTTGCTTTTTGTTACTTTTATATATTGAGTTCATTAACTGCCATTAAAATAATTCAGGACTTACAGAATTAAGCAGTACATGTAGGAATTACAGTACTACGTAGATTTCTTGAAAAGCCATGGCTCTTTCTTCACTGCTCCCTCTATGATTATTTTTATTTATATAACCAGATTTTTGACCACCAGTATGACTTGTTTGTGCCTCTAGGCAATGAACAGATGCACCTGTCTTTCAAGCAGTAATATTGTTTACAGGTGATGGTTTCTTAGTTAATTTGAGTCTAGAACTAATCTCCTCCAAGAGTGTTTTTTTTCTGTTTAGCTCTTCACAATACAACTGTCTTCTGTTGTAGCCTTGCGCTTATACAAGTAATCCAGATGGGTTTCCTTTGTTTTGATTTCCCAAAGGGTGTATGAAACACTGACCATTATTCTAAGCTTGTTCCCCAGTGGGCACTGAGCATTGTACGGGCAGGTGTTTACAGGACCTGCAGCCAGATTAAAAGAGAAGAGATTTGCTAAGGTTGCACTTCCAGGAAATCCTTCCAGCTAAACATCTGTAGTCACAGCTAACTTTACCATACGTGTAGTTTTCTGGGGATCAGACAAAAATTTTTAAATTATTATTCACTTAATATAATAAATATTAATATAAGACTAATACAAAACATAAAATATTACTATTTTTAAAACATGTTGCTACTTGTTAATAAGGCTTATCATGCTGATTTTCTAATTGGTGTAATTAATTGAAATGCAGTTAACACCAGGAGCTGTCATACTGCTCTTTATCTAGATAAAATCATTAATCAATGTATAAATATATTTTATACCTGCAGCTGGGCTTCTAAAAGGCTTCTAACTTTACCCCATAAAGAGTTTTTCCTTGATTCTCAAAGATTAGATACTTCTGGCAAAAATAACCAGCTCATTCAGTTACTATATTTAAGGTCTTAGGTGTCTTTTCTATTTATCCACAATATCAGAACTGTTTTGTGGTCCTTGTGATACCTTCAGACCTTCCAAAGTTTGACTGATTTTTTTTTTATTTCAACATGCTAAGGTACTGCGCTGGTTTTTGTTTGTTTGTTTGTCTTCTTATTTCTGAACAAATAAAAAAAATCCTGAGTCTTTTCGGAAGTCAGAATGAGCATCTTGCAGCCAGATTGTCTCAATTCACCTGGGCTCTATCTTTCTCTGTTGGCGCAGTGTGCCATCATCTGTGATGCACGAGCAGAATGGCATAATTTTTCCCAATTTCGCTTAATTCCTTACGTTATTTATGCCTTTTTTTACAAAAGAAAGCTCTCATAGGTGAAAGTAAGGGATTTGTTCCAACATTAAGCAATGCTTCACCAAGTGCTTAAACGAATATTCATTTATATTTGTCAGATCACCAGCTCCACTTTTCCCCTACATTTTAAGGGAAAAACTAGATTTGGTGACACAGAATAGATGTGGAGAAGACCATCTTCAAAGAGGAAAAAGACCCTAAAGCTGGGAGGACACGACAGCAAACACGGCACCAGTTTCGAGCCCAGTACCATCACCTCCCTTGGGCAGAGTCAATACCTGTAATCCCCCTTGGGAAGTTATCCGCTGCTTTTCAGAGGCATTTCCCGACGGCTCTCGCTCCGCTGCTGCCGGGCTTGGCGAGGGACTCGCGGCTGGCAGAGGCGGACAGCGGAGGGGAAGGTGCCCTGGCAGCGACCGAGGTGGCACGGGCGGGTCTGAGGGCTCCTCTCCCCGCCAGGCACCAGGTGGCGATGCACGGCCAGCCAAGTCCAGCGCTCCCGGCAGCTTCCCCACGGGAGATGCTCTCTGTCTGTGGAACATCCCTGGGGCCGGCACCGCCCTCCCCCGAGCACCTCTGATGGTTTTAAGTACGGGACAATGTCGGGTAGTTCCTTACTTAGCTCCCCCTCTCCCCGCTGCTCAGTGGGTAAATCTCTACTCACCACCGTGAGAGCTCGAAGATTCTGTTCAGAAAGGCACAAGATTCATTCCTGACATTCGTCTCTCACTTTAAATTCCCATTTATTTGCAAAACAAACCTAGAAAAAAATCATTACTTAATACGGCAGTTTTCCCTTGCACGCACCCTGTCTGAATATTTGCCCTGAGTACATACAGCTTCTTTGCGAGGGGAAGAGGAGGGGCAGGCACCGATCTCTTCCCGCTGGTCACCAGTGGTAGGGCATGAGGGAATGAGATGAAGTTGTGTCAGGGGAGGTTTAGGTTGGATATCAGGAAAAGGTTCTTCAGCCAGAAGGTGGCTGGGCACTGGAAGAGGCTCCCCAGGGTAGTGGTAACAGCACCAAGCCTGGCAGAGTTCAAGATGCATTTGGACTCTCAAGCACAGGGTGTGATTCTTGGGACACTCCTCTGCAGGGTCAGGAGTTGGACTCCATGATCCTTGTGGGTCCCTTCTAACTCAGCTTACCTAACCTTTGGGCCAGGTGAGATGTGGCAGCAAGAACTGCTGCCTAAGAATTCAGGCCTAAGAAGTCCTTCGGATGACTGTTCCTTTCAGTCATCTTGAAGTCACTTGCAACAACCAGAGATCTCCAGTACTCTCAGATGAGCTGCTTAGAGTGTGTTTTGGGCCACCCTTCCTCCACCATAAGGAGACTTTCAGTCTGTGTTCTAAAAGGCTTAATAACCTCAGATCATATTCCCTAAGTTTGGAAGACCTTTGACAAATCAACCCCTTTGAGAAAAACGTGTATGAATTAAAAAACATTAATGCAGATTCCACCTCTATCTACAATTGAGGATGCAATTAATTTTCTAGAGTCTACCACTGAGGCTTCTGTAGCTGTGTTATTATTTGTGTCCATCCTTTCCATCTACTTACAGCACAACAACTCTTTGCAATTCAGTTTGAACACTCAAAACTGCTTCTTAGGAGGGAAGTGAGAACAAATTTTCATAAGATTTAAAAGAAAATACTATCTAAGTTAAATATGGGCCTTTTTTTTCTTGCGTTCTGTAAGGCAGCATGGCTCGGCAGTACTTTCAAAATCATAAGCTACCTTCAAGACCACATGATGGGTGAAATTTCAGAGTTACAGGATGAAATACTTTCGTTAGTCATTTCAGTTTTGCTGGATGTATCTGCAAAGCAAAATTCACAAAAGATGCACAATTTCTAAAGCTGCCCTGATAAGGTTCAGTATTGAGCACAGCTCTGCAAAAATGTTACCCACCATTAATAAACAGTTGATTGAAAGGGCACCTACAACTTTTACTGACCTCTTCTTGCCTCTCACACCCTGTAATGAGTATTTTCTACTGGCAAAGAAGAAGGAAAGAAATAGGAGGGATGAACTGCTCAAACAAAGTCAGAGAGAATTTCAGGGCACTCAGACATGATAACAATAAAAATGTAGGTAGGTTTATTTTGGCAGGAAGAAGCTGTGACTAATCATGCACAAAGGAAGCCTCTATAGAGTGGGAGTTTGAGGTGCAGGTGGGGAAAGAAAAGGATGACACCAGGAGAAAGAACATTAACATGACAGAGAATTTATATCTTCAGTGTCTGTCTGGGTTTCCCTTCATGATGCCTCAGCCTGTGTCAGTAGCATTCATTAAATCCAGAAGCTGCCATGATGGCAAACTTGTACCTACCTTGAAATCTTACAGAGTTCAAAGAAGAACGAGCAGATGGTCATTAGATGCTGAGAGTTTAGATTCGACTGAAGAGGAGGAGAAGGGGGGAAACAAGCCCGTTATCTGCCAAACCTACTAACAGAGCTGTATTCACAATTACGGCTCTACTTAAAAGCAAGCCCAAACTGTTCTCTAGGTCAGCATCAAAGAAACTAGTAAGAATCCAGGAGTATGCATGAACTCCTCCTGAAGTGTCTCCATGCCTGCATCTGGGACACCAGCAGGTACATGCAGCTCCTGGGTGCTGTAAATGCCATCATGGAGCATGAAAACACAGACCACAGCAACATTTTACCTCCTTGAGTTGTGACCCTCTGTGCAGGTCTTTAAATTAACTACTTTTTTACTTAGAAGTAGAAATTTGCTTGCCAAATGCACTACAGTTTTAAATGCTCTGCAGAGGATGGAAATTCCCGAGTTTATTTTACCTTAAAGAAATGAGTTTCATGTACCTAAGCCAAAGCAGGAGTCATCACAAAAAGTTCAAACCTGTCTGTTGGTGGTTTGCTTTTGCTTTTGCTTTTTTTTAGCTTCAATTGAACAAGCTGTCATTCTTTTAAGAGCAACTGGGCTTAAAACCAAGACCCAGCTATATACTGGTCTGGTGATATTGTGATATCAAAGTTGCTGGCCTCATGCACAAGCAGCTAAAGGCAATTTGTCTCTAGATCACCTGTGTAGACCACTAGGGAGATGCTTCCAGGGCTTAGAAACCCCAGAAGAGGTGAGGACAGTTTATTCTGTGTGCCTCATCTGCATCTGATGAACACCCATGTCACAAGCCGCTCTTGGTGCAACCTGAGAACCAACCCCCGATTTTCAGCATTCCCATGACTGAAATGTAACAGAAATGGCCAGAGCAGGCCCGAGCGGAGAAGAAAAAAAGAAAAGTTCACAAGTGTTAAATAACTGCTGGGAATTAGCTGAATACTGCATTTTTAAAAATAGACCAGACCTGACCTTCTAAGAACTCTCTGGAGGGATTTCAGCTCAAAGAAGCAGCTTGAAAAGATAGTAAGTAAAAGCGTCTCAGGAGAGAGAATAAAATATTTAGTCTTTTCAGAGCAATGGGAAACCATCAACCAGGTAACTGTTGCAAAGATAAAACTGGATGCTGTGTGCTGAACATCACAGAAGGACACACCACTGAAAGAAGGAACTGTTTATAAAGAACGGAAAAGGAGGGGACACCCATCCCCTGTAGATTAATGACTAGTTTCTTGGCAATGTCTGTTCTGCACTGATAGATTAGAAGCATAAGCCCAGCTCAGCTAGGAAAGCATATACAGGTGAGACCACGCAGTTAAGCCAGGACTAGGTGTTCAAGTCCCTCCCTAGATTATACCAGGCTCATCAGATTTTCTGCTGGAAGACTGTTTCTTTATTTGTGCCTAGAACCGAAATGAAAACTACCAGAAGATGAAGATAACAAATATGTCTTGAGCTATGAAATAACAAATACGTGAAAGACGTTCTTGCAGTTCAAATCAATCTGAAGCAGGCTTGCTAGCTCGCTTATGAACATTCTAGTCTGAAAAATAAAATTATATATTCAATCATCATCATCTGAAGAATGAGAATATCCAGCAGTTTTACAGCATGGAGTCAGTAAAATTCTTATCCTTAAGACTATGATTTTACTTTGAAATTTCCAAAACTATATGAATGTTCCCCAAATTATTCAGAGTTCAGTCCTATGGCATTTGCAGGACTTTTCTTGACATCAGCTGAGATCAGTACTGTTATATCTCTGAGTCATATTGTGTAGTATAAATTCAGCTTGGCTCTGTAGCCGAATTCTTAACACACACAAAAGAAGTTGAGAGACAAATGAATGCATCCTGAGGCTTACAGACATTTTCCACAGCTGTGGGGAAAAAATATAAAAGAAAAAAGAAACTAAAACTGCAGTTCTCATACCTTTGTAATTTTCAACATAAAATTTGAATGGGAATCATCCATCCCTACTGGGCAATTTCTGAGAAAGAATGTGTTTAATTGTGTGGCTGTTACACTCCATATTGCATGCATCTAAATTAAAGTAGGAAAGCCTGTAAGTTATAGCCCAAGCCAGCTATCAGTGTAATCAGTGTATCGTGCTTATTGTAACTCAGTAATGAGTTGCTGGAAAGACTTCTCTAAGCTGTATGGAATGGCCTGGAAAAGATCCAGTCACTTTACAGATCTGCGAATGTCACCAGGAAGAGAAGAGTTAGATGTACAATGCTATTGTAAGAAAATGTTCGTACTATTTCTAATGGTTTTTTACCACCCTTAAAATACACGAAAGTGAATAATTTGCAGTGACAATACAGGGACTGTAAGTAGTAACATTTGCCTCAGGAATATTTTTGTCAGATACCTGCAGCCTAGCTACAGGAAGGAAAACCCAAATTAAACCATTCTTCAGAATTACCTTATAAATCAAAGTCAACCCTGCTAGGCATGAGTTGGAATGATTCAGAGTCAATACTGCCGTGTCATGTTTGGAGGTAACTGGTTTGTTTTATAAATCTCTCTGCAAATAAAAAGCTATGCCTGATATGTCTAAGACTGTGTAAACATTCCCCATTTGTGGCATCCAAATTCTGTTTCAAGCGAAATAATTTAAAATGCTATCTGCAGAAACCTTACAACAAGTAATGAAGAATGTAAGTCTGACATTTCACTTTGGTCCAGTTACTCTGAGATTTTGATTTCTTGAATACTCTTCTGGGTCCCTGGGTCCCTAATTAATGAATTCAAGGTTCAGAACCTGACCACACTCTGCTCCAGCTTCTACAGGAATAACATCCTGTAGGAGGTGGACACAGGGCTCCTAAAAATGCCAGTGTTGCCATGAGAGAGCTGGGATGGAGGAGCTGGAAGTTTTGGGCTGCTCTGAAGCAATTTGTACAGCACGGATGCCCATGGGACAAACACACCAGGGACTCCCTTGCTGCTTCACAGACCTTGTGGCCAGCAACAGGAACATTATAGAGCAGCTCTGAGTAAAATATTTACTCAGCTCTGGAGCAGCTGCTGAGTAAAATATTTTGCTTCAAATATATTGCATTCAGGTGCTTCCGAAATAAAATTTTCTTCGATTTCTGGTTCACAGATTTCTGCTTGAAATAGAAGAAATCAAATTAAAAGAATCAAATAATGTCTCATAAACAGTGGCTCCTGGCTGTTCGGTAATCTCCACAGGGTACTGTTCTGTAGAATAAAAGTTTATTTGAGGACAGTTCCCATTGCTTTTCTGCTGGTGGTTAAAACAATAACAAGGATTCTGGGTATAGCTGTACTGCAGCTTCCTTTAGTTCCAAAATAGCATGAAGTAACTGCAGCCTTAACATCTGCACAAGAGGGAACCATACACAATTTTGCCAAAATCAATCAACGCAAGAATCTTTAAAACAATATCTGAAGTGGGAGTAGAAAGAACTCCAGCTCTGATCCATCACTACTTTCACTCTAATAATGTATTAATTTAAAAAACATCACCTGCAGCAATCTTTAGCAAAGCAAAGAAGGAGGAAGAGGATGAATTTAATCAGTGGGTTTTGCCTTAAGAAGAGGCCGCTTTGGTAAACCTCTACAGGGATCACCAACAGGCATGCTGCTGCTGTCCTTGCTTTTTCTGAACCATGTCCTATCCCTGAAGAATTTCAGCTTCCTGCTCAGTTGCACCTCAATGAAAATTGGCACCATGGGCACAAAGGTGACTGGGGAATTGTGTTCCTTCCTGTGTTTCCCTAGCAGCAGCTGCAAACCTGCTGCTGGGCATCCCCTCCATCCGAGTGACGGCTGAGATAAACATTATTTTGCTGTTTAAAACACAGGTTCTGAGAATGAAGCCAAGCAGGCAGCTGGAGCAGAGTTCTTCCCTCTCCCACCATCCCTGGCACCTATGATTTATTGTTTTTGCTCTCTGAGCAGCTTAGTGGGCTAAGTGGAAATACTTTACCAAAGACTGGCAAAGTAGACTCTGTTTCAGAGAGGAAACAGTGAGGCAGTGTGATTTTCGTTTGCTGTCCTCTTGGGCACTTTCCAGCAGCTCTGCAAAACTACTCTCACCAGCAGACAGAATTTGGCCAGTGGCAAGACCACAGCACCAGTGCCTCAAAAGAACTGGAAAAGACTCCACTCGGAGGGGTATGCCCAATGTTTTCCAGAGATATTTAAGATATAAGATATCAGTAGGACTCTTAACCAAAGGCTAGCTTTGGTTAGTTCAGGGTGTAGAACAATATTTCATCAGAAAATGCTCCAGAGGTCCTGGGAAGTTGGACTGCAGCCACTTAAACAATTTCTACGATGGTGTCAGTCAGTGCAGACAGCAGAGACAACGCAATTAGGCACTGAGCCTAAGCAGAGGTTAAGACTGGGCTGCCTCTGAAATCATAAAACCAAATTAAAAGCAAAACCAGTGACATATGCAGAATGACAGCTCCTCTTCTGCATCCAGTGGATACTACCGCCCCATCTGCCCTTTAACTGAAAACTGAAAGCGTAAGAAAGAATCCCTAAAAACCCGGATCTCGAAGTCTCAAAGTTTAGGCTGACTAAACAGGTGGAAATCACCTTCCTCACGAAATGGCTGAGACTGCCCCAGTACACACCGTGGCGCTCAGTCTCTCCTTACCAGATGGGAACTCTTGCAGCCCAAAAGACAGCACACTCCTCCTGTAGCCAGCAAGAGAAGAGGCTCCTACTGCTTGTACTCAGCAAACAGCCTTCCTGATGAGCACCTGACTGCCTGACCACAGTCTGTTCTCTAGAGAAAATTTTGACAGTACAGTGCTCGCAAACAGACACAATTACAAGTGACTAGAGAAGGTCTGTGGTGAACACCATCAGTAATTGCTCAACTGGAGCCAGTAAAGCTCCTGGGATGTAACACCCTTGAAGCCAGGAGGTGTCTGCACCCCTAAGTGAGAAGTTGCTTCCAGCAGGAACATCACCTGGTGCCTTTGGTGATGGTTTCCTCCATATTTCCATGGCAACTTGGAGATGTTATTTTGAGTAGAGATACAACAAAGGACTATATGAAATATTCATCTCCAATTGCTTTAGAAAATTAGCTCCATAGGCATCTTTGGCATGATTTACTAGATCCATTAAAACTCTAGTAAACATTTGTTAAATTATATAAATTAGAGGTAAGGAGAGAAGTTGCAAATGCATTTTTGCTCAGCCTTGCCTCCCTGTTGACACAAATGTCTCTGGACTATGATTCATCAATACTGTTTTGGGGTTGGATTTACTTTCAAGCCCAGAAGCACATTCACATGAAATGAACAACTTTGCAATGCATTTGGTCCAGATTTTCCAAGAAAAATTAATCCTGGCAGTTCAAGTTACCCTGGACGTTGGATAGCCTACAAAATGTTTTTCTCAGAAGACCTTTCACAGCTAAGAGTGGTCTTTGGGCTTGTTTACTTCATTACAAAAGGCAGAGAGGGACTGGTAACATCACTCTCATATTAAAATGTTTCCAAGAAAGAATTAAAATAATTTAAAGAAAATGAATCAAAGAAGACATTGCTTTTATTTTTAATCCCTAAGCAGTAGCTAAAAGGCTGGAATAAACAGAAGGACATAAATATTCCCCCTATGTTTCAACTTGCTTGCTAAATGTTTACTTACCGACATTGTGGGATACAAAAGGGGTTTTAGGGTGGGGTATTTTTTTCTCCCATTTCATTATTCCTATTAATTGAACATTCGGCTCCAATGTAATTACAATAATCTTTGGTAAGACATTTGCAATTTGTAATACTTTGATGTAACTTAACTGGTTAAATTCACTAGATAATGGGTGTACTTTAGGCAGGAGAGGAGAAGAGAGGGGAG